>JADBJO010018019.1:0-2500 GCA_016801955.1 Conus betulinus | reverse complement strand
ACACACACACTATACACACACTTCCTTCATTCCTGTTTTCATCCTTCATTCATTCACATATTCGTTCCTCCCTTCCTTCCTTTTTTCCTTCTTTCCTTGTCGAAAGGGAATGGCGGAGGGGGTCTGGTGAAGGGGTGTAGGGGGTGCCTACCGTACAAGACGCGGGTGGCCTGCGTGCGTTTGATTGGTCGAAACAAAGACGCTGCCAGAACGTTGGTTGGCTAAAAGTCTGAGCAGGTCAGTGTCCTGTGTGTGCAGGCTGGAGGACGTAAAGCTCACCATTAGAGCGCTGCCATGCTCTACCCACTGAGCTAACTGGGCTCTGAAACACAAACACCATTGTCAGGGCGTTGTTGTTTCAGTTTGTTCTAGACAAAATCTTACTATTCGCAAAGTGTTATTTAATTTGATTTTTATTGATTTACCTTGGTTGGCTGGCTTGGTGTTTGCCTTAATTCACCTGTTTCAGTTTGGTTATGAATGTTACAAAAGTTAATTGTTGGTTACATATGTATAATATGCTCTAACATAATGTAAAAACAAAAACAAACTTAAACGTAATGCACTTTGAGTCAGTTTGCGAGTGTTCTCACACGCGCGCGCGCGCGCACACACACACACACACACACACACACACACACACACACACACACACACACACACACACACACACACACACACACATAACACAGCTAACCTTCCAACAAAATGGACTCTTTGACAGACAGAAGCCTTTTGTAAAGGTATTGTTATTTCAGTTTGTTCAAGACAAAAGAGACGAAATATCTCCTCTCGCTAGACTTCACAACGAGAGTTCCACCCCACTCTGGAACATCAAACCAACCAACCAACCAACCAAAGTAATGAATACGAATTAAACAAAGCAACACCTATCGAAAGGAAAGATTTTGTTTTTTTTTTGTCTGGAACAAACTGAAACAACAACACTTTTACAAAAGGCTGCTGTCTGCCGGGAAGACTATTTGTTGGAAGGTTGCTGTGTGTGTGTGTGTGTGTGTGTGTGTGTGTGTGTGTGTGTGTGTGTGTGTGTGTGTGTGTGTGTGTGTGTGTGTGTGTGTGTGTGAGTGGCTGCCCAGCTGTACCCATACCCTAAAAATACCAATCAATGAATAAATAAATGAATAAAGAAATAGATAAATAAATAAGAGGGCGACACTCACAGACTGACTCAAAGTGCATTACGCCTCGGTATGTTTTTTTGTTTTGACATTATTTTACAGCATATAGTACATATGTAACTAAGAACGAAATAAATCATAGCCAAAACTAAAAGCCAAGTCATTACTTTGAAGAGAATTTAGTTGTTGGTCTGCGCTTGTTCCCCCCCCCCCCCCCCCCCCCCCCCCCCCCCCCCCCCCCTCCTCCACCCCCCTACTATTAGATTGTTCGTCTTTGTATTTGTCTGACTTTATTCAAGTTTTAAAGGCAGTGCAAGTCTTGAATAAAAGTTACTCTGTGTTACGTTTCCTTATGGGAGCAAAAACTACCCCACTTGTTTATTGTTTACTGTTCCCTGCCTCATTTCATTCCAATTTCGTTAAAAGTAGTGAATTAAAACAAACACACAGCCAACCAACAGTGTTACAAATAAAAATGAAACTAAACAACACTTAGCGAGATGAAAGATTATCTCTGGAACAAACTGTAACACCAATACCCTGACAATGGTGTTTGTGTTTTAGAGCCCAGCTAAGTCAGTCGCTACAGCATGGCACCAGGAAAGGACAACTCATTAGTGTCAACGGCGGTATTGACTTTCAACTTGTAAACAAACGTAAGTGTGTGAACGAAGAAGTGGTCGAGAGCTGGCAGGGGATGTAACCCACACACAATAGAGAGAAGACATCGTTGGCCACCAGCTGAACCTGCTTCACCTTCCTCCTGAGCCTGTCCTGCACGGTGCACAGGCATTTTGACCCGCCGATACATCTGCCCCGGACATTTTGCCTCGGATATTTCAGATGCATTTATCGGCACATTAAGACTCAAAGTACGTTAATTAAGACTTTTGGGCATAATCCTCCCAGTTATGTATATTAATGGTCGGATCAGAGTCAGAATGACAGGTAAGATACATTAAGAAGTGAAAATGCATGAAGACAATTTGTGGTATAAGGAGAGAGTTTGAGTGAAACAAGAGTAGTTTTTTTTTTTCAACTTACATGTGTGCACAGATGTTCACATACCCTTCCCTCTAAAACGCCTCCAAAATATCTTTTCAAACACTTTGATATGCGAAACTACCGTTCAGATATGTCAGCGCTTAACTTATGTCTTTCACATCTCATAAGGAGCAAAAATGAGAATTTCGATGAAACTTTTTTTAATTATATAGATGTGGTGACTTATTCTTCTCTAAATGTAGGTCTATTTCTTCGTTTACCTAATTTTTTGTCCGTTGCTGAGGCATTATTCGTTGATCAAGGTTTGAGTCAGATTTATACTTGTAAATCTTAGTACTACATTTTTGTTATGTTCA
>JADBJO010018018.1:32500-36275 GCA_016801955.1 Conus betulinus | reverse complement strand
ATGCTTCGTATGACCTGGCGGCATTACTGAGTTTCGGGGATTTTCGATGCACTGATATAGGCCTTCACCTTTTCTCTATTTGTGTCATCATCGCCGTGCATTCTGAGGAAGCTCTACGCAGGTATCACAAGTTTCAGGCATGAGTTACTTCGTGTTGTGCAGATCCGTCTCATTGCTTCATTTTGAATCCTTTCTAATTGAAGGAGATTGCTCTCTTCGACAGTGTTGTAAAGCCCTTATGCATCATCACCCGCAATAAGAGCAGTGCGTGATGAAGTCGGTAGAGATGGCACTGTTTGTCAGTTCTTTAGTTTCGTATTTTGCTTTCAACCACAGGACCAGAACCTCTTTGCATTTAAGACCAATATTCTCAACATGTTTTCTAAAAAGCAAGCATTCAGTTAAATTAAATCTATATACCCAGACAGTGTAGATTGTCAGTTCCCTTTAATTGACATTTCCAACTGAAGGGCGGAGAGAACAATTAAAAAAATAAGCGGCGGCATTTCTGCAGTTTCGTAAGACGAACCGTGGAGAAAGCAAGATAACAAAAGGTAGTTGACAAACAGGACAAGGGTACTGAAGATCCAATACACACGGAAAATAGAGGAAACTGCGTATATGAAGAGCTGTGTAAATGTATAGATTCTGGCTGAAGAATGTGAACTTGGGATCTGGCAAAAAAAATCACATCATGGAAGAAGCAGTCGTTTTCGCTGGGAGCTGACCATAAATAACATGCAGTTTGTTGTTGTGAACTATAAACAAACAAAATGAGATCTTCTATATATTCTAGACGGTATCATACACAGTTATTCCCTCCACACTGACATACTTATCTTTTTTTCTTTTTTCTTTTTTAAAATATTGTGATCTTCAGAACAATTATAATTTTCAGAAAAGACTTTCTCTGTTCAAATGAAGAGGAGCTAATCATATGATTTGCTTCCAAACTTGAGTTCTCAACATTCTACCTGTTAGGAAATACAAATAAAAGTTGACAGCACTGTTAGATGCCAACAGGATGAGCTGACCGCGCTTCAAAAACAGTGTATTTTCCGTTAAGAATCGGGCTCTCCATCGGCGATTATAGTTACATATATAACATATGTATTATATACAGTTCTCGGTGCTGGTCAGGACAAGAGACATGCGGCACTTAAAGAGAATCAGGGGGTCATTGTCAGTGAAGACACCTCTCTTGTTCTGGATTCCTGAGCGGTTTGTTGGAGAGAAAGACGGCCGTCAGGACTGACAGAATTGACCAGTTTCCACAGTAGAAGAAACTGTTGCTGATGACAATCAAGATGAAAGGTAACCAGGAGCGTAAAGTTAAGTCTACCCAAGGCCCAGACCATGTCGCGAAAAACGACAGGTATAATTCAGAAAAAATGTGTCATTACATTCATATTGGTCTTCGTCAAAATCAAATCCATATAGAGGATGTGACAGTGGATCAGAGCGATAACGACGATCAATAACCCAGCAAGAGCTCGTGGACTTTGTCTTCGTCCACACAGCACTGACACGATGTGGGCCACAAAAACACAACAGAAGCGTGCTCTTTGCATGGTGAGTGCGACAAGCACCCATGGGGACAAAACTCCTGTGGTGTTTACCATGAAATAATACACTTTACATGGCCAGGATCCCTGGTCTTCAATATGCGGGACTTGGAATTCAATGTAGAGCCACGTCATTAACGGGCTTACTATCAAGTATAACTGATCAGACCACGCTAGAGCTTGGAGCAAAACACTCAAATTGGATGTCGTAAGCCGATGCATGATCAGAATAATCATGACATTTCCAAAGATTCCAAAGCACAGCACAATAGGTAACCCAACTTTCCAGATCATCTCTGCGGTAATTTCAAATGGTCGGTATAATTCATCCCATACATCATCATCCCATTCCCATTCCGGAGTGTACTCAGACATCCTGATTTTGCTCAGTTGTGTTGGAGTTTATCTGTTACCATAGATTATACCGAAGACTGCCTCCTCAATGTCCAATTTTGCGAGGAGAGGGCAAGAAGGTGGATGATAGTCCAGTGTGCGATGAGGGTCAAGCTGCCAGTGGGAAAATGTCATCGGACCTTGAACGTTTAGAGCGCGACTTTCTCTCAAACACAGTGGCCATAAAATGTCTCACAATTTGCAAAACATGGAACAACTCACCAGCCAAATGAGAGAGAGAGAGAGAGAGAGAGAGAGAGAGAGGGAGAGAGAGAAGGGGAGGAAATGTGTGGGGAAGGTGGTGATGGGGGTTGGAGGGGTGGGGGTGGGGGTGGTGGTGATGATGGTGGGGTGGTGGTGGGTGGTGGTGGTGGTGTGTGTGTGTGTGTGTGTGTGCGCGCGCGCTTGCTTGCTTGCTTGCTGTGTGTGTGTACTTGAGAAAGAGGGATGCTTTCATTTGAAGGGCAACATCCACTTTAAAGGGGGCATTGCGCGTATACTTAATTCAAAATCTATTGACACAGCGTCAGATTGAAAGATGAAGCAGTTATTAAATGTGTAGTATGCACGATTATTGAAATTGATTTTTTGTTCAATTTTTGTGTCAGTGAGCTTCATGAATACGCATTCTGGTCAACAATATGAAAAGGTGTTCATACCCAGCAGTTTCTTACTTGCGTCACAAACAAATATTCAGGGAAAAACATTTTTCCCTTCTTTCATCGGTGGTCCTCATGTACAAGTTTTTGTCACAAACCCCAAGCGAAGTTTGTTCGTAGGTAAAAATGAAGAAAATAGGACACAGAACAGAACATGAATTTATTTCGCTGTGTTGGCAATCGATTAATCGTTTTCACAACAAGAGCTTTAACAATAACCACAATATCACATCACAAACAAATGGGGATAAATCTTGCACCGAAACTGAAAATCAAGAACACGAAAACAGCGAGGGTATAAACGCATAAAGAAAAATACTCAAAAGAGTGATTTTAGACGAAAGGGTGTCAATACAGATGCAAAGTTTAGTCGAGCAGCTTAAACGGAAGATTGCATGATGCCAAGAGTGCATGCAGTTCTGTGGAGTGTGCTTTCCCTTTAGATCTGCGGTTATCAGTCGACCAGTCTGAGAAGGACATCTAGTTTGTCAGGAACGAAATGCTGATTGGTTCTTGAAGTTTGCCTTCCATATTTGTGATCATGGAGTGAAACCCGAAGAAACCCGTGCAAGTCAGTCTGAAGCGGGCATGACAATAACAAGCAAGCGTTTGTCGAATGTCAGTTTTGTTTCCAGCCATCACAACTAGAAATATCGCCCGAAGAGACTGACGGAAGGCCAGATCATTGTTATGCGAAGTTTATTTACAGGAAGAGGGTCGGGAACTAGAAGCGGCCAGCCCTTGTTCCCATCAAAAATCCAAGCAAGACACCGGTCGTCATTGTGATTCAAATTACCGCCGCTTGTCGGCATATTCATGATCACGTGACCATGCCTTGAAGTGTCCAGTTCCATGTTCGAGACCATCTTCGACACAGAAGTGGTCAAGGTTAAAAGAAAAAAAATAGAATAAAAGAGTACACACACTGACGAAACAATCCTGACCATCTTTGCGTGTGAAAATCACCAGAACTTTTTGTTTGGGTATGAAATTCTAAAACATTTTAATTTGGGAGCATGAAAAGTTATAAATTTAAATGAAATCTTGAACGACGACGACGACAACAACAACAACAACAAAAGTGATAATAATAATAATGGTAGTAATAATAACAATAATAATGATAACATAATGATAATAATAACAATAATAATAATG
>JADBJO010018018.1:0-25000 GCA_016801955.1 Conus betulinus | reverse complement strand
TGCCCTTGTCTTTGTCTATTTGTCTGTCTGCTTGTGTCTGTTCGTCCATTCCCACACACTCTCCTCTCTCTCTCTCTCTCTCTCTCTCTCTCTCTCTCTCTCTCTCTCTCTCTCTCTCTCTGTGTGTGTTTGTGTCTGTGTGTGTGTGTGTGTGTGTGTGTGTGTGTGTGTGTGTGTGTGTGTGTGTGTGTGTGTCCCATCCTATCTTTGAAGTCGTTTCTGAAATCATTTGTGAATGAAGTTTTCAGGAGGGAAAGTTAAAATAAGTTAATCCTGGCATATGTCACCTTAGATGATATATCTGCAGTGGTTTGCTGCAGGCAATTTCAAACTAGATTGGATTTTATCAATAAAAAGACACTGTCTGAAAAAAAGAAGATGTTTGTGATTTAACAGAATGGGGCGGGCAGTACTGACGAGTGTGCAAGCCATCATTTCAATGATGACAATAGTGCCAACGGCGACCCACATATTAGGTGATACCGGACATGAAAAAAAAATCGCGAAAGTGACAGTCCTGAGGGAGATGATATCATTTGGTGAGATGATGTAATATGGTGAGGTGATGGAAATGTGTGTTAGTCTGATTTTTTTGACGGATTGTAATACAATCCTTTACATTGCCCTGTTTGATAGAGATGTCATCCATGAAATGTGGATTAAACCAGTTGTGTGTTCCCGTTGCACACAGGTAATTTTAATACTGCGGCAAGTTGTAGAGGAATTCCGTAGTGAAATATTGATGATAAACTGAATGCCATTGTAACTAACAGAGAAGGTCTCAAAATTACGTGTTGGACAATCTTAACTCCTGAATGTTCAGAGGATTTAACTAACTTATCAACGATAGATCGCATGTATAAATTCATGGTATATGTGTAAAAGCAGATTTGTTTAGTTAAGAAGTTGAAGGTTCCACTCATTGTGTTTTAAAAGGCCTTTGATTTTGTCTCTGTGTTATTCTTTGGTATGTTTTTTGTTTTTTTTTCCAAACGGACTGAAGGTGAAGTGTGTATCAGTGAGCAATGAGCGTGTTTAACTTTGTAAAATCCAGAGTGAAAAATGGCGCGCGTCTCTCTCTCTCTCTCTCTCTCTCTCTCTCTCTCTCTCTCTCTCTCTCTCTCTCTCAATCTATCTGTATATACATCTATACTCTCTCTATATATATATATATATATATATATGTATATATGTGTGTGTGTGTGTGTGTGTGTGTGTGTTGTGTGTGTGTGTGTGTGTGTGTGTGTGTGTGTGTGTGTGTGTGTGTGTGTGTGTGTGTGTGTGTGTGAGTACACGCATATATATGATATTATATGTATATGTATTTATATATGTTTATAGATAGATAGATAGATAGATAGATAGATAGATAGATAGATAGATAGATAGATAGATAGATATACTTTACAACTAGAGCTGAGCGAGCAGGATTATGTGAGCAGTCCTACATTATTTTCACTTTCTTTGTTGATAAATAGACATCAGAAGTAATAAATGGCATGGTGCAAAGTTTGATATTTTCAACCGTATTGTAGCTTATTGTATTGCATTAAGATTTCAAAAGGCATTTGTTTACAGTTTTCATTCACTTAAAGTAAGTAACATAGATATAAAAAAAAATCTTAATGTTTAGAAAGGGAAGATATCACGCTTCAACAGGAAGGTCGCTGCATAATGGAATAGCTATGTATGTGGTATATGCTGAAAAGCACGTGGGTATGTGATTTTCAAAGGCCAGAGTTTTAATTCTCGAACTCGTTCTTCAGTGTTTTTTTAATCTCTCTCTCTCTCTCTCTCTCTCTCTCTCTCTCTCTCTCTCTCTCTCTCTCTCTCTCTCTCTCTCTCTCTCCTCTCACACACACACACACACACACACACACACACACACACACACACAGACTAGAAAAAAAAAGGTGGGGAGAGGAGACGATTGGACGGGAATGGGAGCGATAGGTGGAGGGTCAGTGGGAATAAGGGGAGGAGAGTGGCGAGGCAGAAACACAGACCAGACAAAACAGTTGGAAATCACCGGCAAGGAATTAATTGGGAAAATGTTTTCCATGTAGTGGACATGTCGAAGGATGGCTTTTCAGCGCGAAATGAGAAACGAGAAGAAACCTTCTACTTACGTTAAAGGGCTGGCTGACATAGAGACCATAGACGTTGGGGGGGGGGGGGGGGGGGGATGATGAAGAGTAGGGGAGTAGGAGGCAGGGGGGAGTATAGGAAACGGGAGCAGGTATGAGTAAAGGGGGAGGGGGGGGGGGGAACTAATTGACCGAAGTCTTATGTTCACCGCAGACAGAAGTTTTCAGGGAAGGCTGGAGAGAGATCGACTGGCAAGAGACGACGCAGCATGTGATGACTGAAGAAAGAAAACAGCCTGTTGGTCTGTATTTACTGCACGGAGTGTCTGCACCAAAGTTTACTGTCTGCCATGGTCAGCAGTGCTGCTGGTAATTGTCAACGTGTTCGCTAGTCATGCAGGCTGAAAGAGGGAAGGGAGGGACGGACTTAAGAAAAACTGTGTTGCATGCTAGATTAGTTGGAACCATTGGCCTGTAACAGACTACTACTACTACTACTATCACTGAGTGGTATTTACGACGAAGTGTGAAATTGTGCTGAACGATGAAAATGATTATGCTGGTGCGCTTGAACAAGCGTGGAAAGAAAAGAAAGAGAGAGAGAGAGAGAGAGAGAGAGAGAGAGAGAGAGGGGTAGGGGTAGGGTGTAGGGGTGATGGTGGGTGAGGGGGAGAGAGGAGAGAGAGTGCGGGGTAAGGGAGAGAGAGAGAGAGAGAGAGAGAGAGAGAGAGAGAGAGAGAGAGAGAGAGAGAGGAGAGAGAGAGAGAGAGAGAGAGAGAGAGAGAGACAACACAGGCAGAGAGAGGTGTTAAAAATGACTCGTTGTTAACCATTTTACCTGAATGCAAAAAAATTGAATTGAAACATTACTTTGAATTTAAAGGATCGTATGGGGTGGCAGTTTTTTTTTTTCCATGTTTCATATTTAAACGAACCTTCATGATCTTTAGAATCAATACCTTGAGTGTGGAAAGAGCATTGAGAAGAGTGCATACCCCCCCAAAAAATTGAACGTATTCTGGGGGTCCTCTTCTGTCTCGGTTCATGAGTAAACACCAAATTGTTTCCCACAGGGGAAGTAATAAAAGGTTTGGACTGAAAGAGCTACCTTCCATTGGCTTTTTTTTTATACAGAAAGTGGAAAATACGAAATGTCAACGTTTATATCATTTAAAGTTGTCGATATTCCATGAAGATATGCTATAGTTGTCAGTCCGTAACAGCAGTTTCACATTATTCATGTTCAGTGTAATATCTCAAAGGTCTTGCTCGACAGATTCAGGATCTACCCTTTGGTCTCAACCTTGTCGAAATGAACTGCTTTTGTGTGTAGGAGAGCGAACTCAACCTGTCAACGCTGATACGTGGTTAATTATTCTGGGAATGCAAAGTGTGATATAGGCGGTATGGCTGCACAGAGCATGTGTTTATTTTGTACTCTGGCTGAGGATGTGACTTTAGAGAGGGACGAGAGTCATTGTCTAAAACGATACGTGTGAAAAATATTGATCGTGTCATAAAGCTGATTATTGAACCTCTGTGAGAGAGGTGGATTTAGTGTGAAAGCAGTGAGAGAGACGAGTTTGTGAATGGGACTGGAGAGAGGTGTACTTTACTGCTGATTCGAAAGACCGTGGTACAAAGCGTCATGTCCTGTAACAAGGACAAGACGTGAGACGCGAAAGAACTTTAAGATTGCAAGGCAAGCCTCCAGGAATTTTCAGGCCCGGGGGCACTGAACGGATTCTTTTCCGTACGCTGCTACTGGACAGCAGGCAAATAAATAGTGTGCTTCAGATGTCGTGGATTGTTAGTTCAAGTATCGTCTACAGCCATATTCTGTTTGGATTATTTCCCTTCTTGGTTTCCGCAAGACGTAAGATCTGAGGAGTTGGAACACATACATTTTTCGCTGGTCACGCTGGAGCTCGGTAGAGCTAATAGTGTTCTTCGGACATCGCAGATCGTTCTTCTTCGTTTCCGAAAAAAAAAAAAAAGTTCTGAAGAGCGCCGAACATACATTTTCTCTGTGCGCGTGGATTAGTTTGGGAGAGCAGGCTTCGTCGAGACAATTTGAGGCTTGCGTGACGTCAGTACTGCTGAAGTAAAAGTTTAGGATGGAGGTAAGGTAACCTGAGGGAAAGTACTTGTGCATGGATTTACAGGACAGATCGCCCACATACAAAGCGATCAGACTGACCGAGAGCGTGTCGAGAGAGAAGAGAGAGAGAGAGAGAGAGAGAGAGAGAGAGAGAGAGGGGGGGGGGGGGGGGGGGGGGGCAGGCAGGCAGGCAAACAAGCAGACAAATAGATGAAAGGACAGTGTCACACGACGGGTCTCAGCATCCACATTCACATGCAAAGACAATCATGCGTCCCGCACGCAATCACACATCTGACTCTCCTTCTGTCATTAAGCAGTTGAAAATACCATTTAAAATTCTACCCTGGTGAAACATGAAAATTTTTTTTTTTCTTTCTTTTTGTGCCTTGCTCTTTGGCGCGCGGGGTTTCTAATCATTGTTTTTCCTCTTTAGCTAACACACACACACACACACACACACACACACACACACACACACACACACACACACACACATATATATATATATATATATATATATATATATGGGGTAGAATTATGAAATTATTTCGATTACGAGCAATAAACAATAATTGTTTATTGCTCTAATTTATTTAGAATGTTAGAATCGCGAAAATCGAAAAAGCTTGTATTGAAAGTTATCAAAATTGTTCACGCATCTCATGCTCACACTCGAATCAACAATGACTTTTTTTTTAACTTTCTCTTTTCTTTTCTTTCTTTTCTCTTTCTTCTTGTCTGCTGCCTCCGCCAAATGTGCCAGGCAATCGACTGTTTCCCCAAGAGCTCCCCGGCCAATCCAGTGTCGTCGCGTGAAATCTGGAACGTGATATCTGGGAAGGCTTGCGAGATATCACAGGCTTTTTTGGAAACGTGTTCCCAAAATGTACTGTGATATCTGGGAAGGCCCGTGATACCTCGGAACGTAGTCTTTCAGAGTTCAGAAGGCAGAAAGAAGACGAAGAAGAATGAATTTTCGAGATAAGATAGGAAACAAATTATTTAGGTGCGATTGAGATCTTTGGCCTTCTTGTCATTTTAATTTTGTCATTTTTTTTTCGCACGCGTTCCCAGATTTACCGTGAAATCTGGGAACGCGTTTCCAGATTTCACGATTGGAAGTTCAGGAAATCTGGGAACGCGTTCAGGAAATCTGGGAACGCGTTCCCAGATTTCGCGGTAAATCTGGGAATGCGTTCCCGGATATTACGGTTCCCAGATATTATGCGACACCGGAACGAGCACCCTGTAAAGATGAACTTGAAATAAAAACGAAACACCTCTCTCTCTCTCTCTCTCTCTCTCTCTCTCTCTCTCTCTCTCTCTCTCTCTCTCTCTCTCTCTCTCTCATGGGGCTCACGACAGACAGACGGGTGAACGTGCAACAAATAAGTAGCCAAGGAACACAAATACAGGCAAATAATTCCTGTCATTTACAGTTCTTCCGAAGAATTAGCAACAAGACCTAACACAAATCAGACACAAAGGGTTTGGAACTGGAGTGGAGGGAGGGTTTACGTAATAAAGGTGAAACAATGATTTAAATTTGGTCATTCGTTCAGAGCAGGAACCAAAGTCTTGTGCTGAATGAATCATGTGCTCAACCACCAGAGAACCAGACACTAGAGGGCTGGATAAGCAAAACTGAGAGAGTGGGATATAGCAAGGACGGAAGTGGGAGGTGATGGGGGAGTGTGATTGTGTGTCTGCGGGATAGTGGGGGGTCGAAGGAAGCTGAACGTCAAATCCAGCTTTACATCATCACCGAAGTAAACTCAGAGTTAAAAAAAAAAACCGTGAATATCGAAATAGTGTAGATTATGTTTTCTCCCTGTTTCGCTTGTGTCTGTCTCCAGTTCTGTGTACCTGTCTGTCTGATTCATCTCTCTCTCTCTCTCTCTCTCTCTCTCTCTCTCTCTCTCTCTCTCTCTCTCTCTCTCTCTCTCTCTCACTCTCTCTCTGAGAGAGAGAGAGAGAGAGAGAGAGAGAGAGAGAGAGAGAGAGAGTATGTGCGTGTCCCATCCTA
Organism: Conus betulinus; assembly: GCA_016801955.1. Classification (NCBI taxonomy): domain Eukaryota; kingdom Metazoa; phylum Mollusca; class Gastropoda; order Neogastropoda; family Conidae; genus Conus; species Conus betulinus. The sequence continues at coordinate 18,783 of JADBJO010018018.1, read as the reverse complement.
TCTTTGCAGGCTGTTTCTGACATTCTTTCGGAATGAAGTTTGTCAGGAAGAAAAGAAATGTTTCGATGAGTTAAATCAAGCACCCATTCCCTTCAGAAACAGAAGAATTATGAATACGAGTTAATTCGAGCGCGTGTCTCCTTAGGGGATGTATGTCCAGTGGTTGGCTGCTTGTGATTTGAAATTGGATTGGAATTCATGAAGAGAAGCAGTGCTTGAAAGAAAAAGATTCTTGCGATTTGATAGAACAGAAAGGCAATGGTGATGAGAGTGAAAACGACTATTCCAAAGATGACAATCATGCCATTTGTCTCAGCGGGTGAGATTATGACGGCACAAAGGAAATTAAAGAAGCTTTGAATGGGATGGCGGTGATGGGATGGAATCATCTTGTGAGATGAATCATTTGAAGTGCATGTGCATGTGATGGTGATGGAATCATCTTGTGAGGATCATGCATGTCACCGGATTCGTTCATGGATTGTAGAACAAACCCGTTTAATACTTTGTTCGATAGAGGCGTGCTCCCTGAAATGTGGACGAAACCAATTTGTTCTCCCATTATGTAGAGATAATGGTCCGCAGGATGATCGATTACTAAAAGACAGAAGTCTGCTTGCAGTTTGCCGGTCATCCGTAATTGCGCATCGGCCCAGTGTCGGCTGCTACAATCCTCGACAGCGAGCTAATCACGGGTAAACAGATTTCGTCTTATGACGTGATCAAATCGTCGACGTGTTGACAGAATATCACACACACACACACACACACACACACACACACACACACACACACACACACACATACACACACACGCACGCACGCACGCACACTCTCATACACGCGGACACACACACACACATACACACACAACCAACAGGGGGGGGGGGGGGGGGGAGAGAGAGAGAGAGAGAGAGAGAGAGAGAGAGAGAGAGAGAGAGAGAGAGCGCGTACTAATGTGATTGTGATTGGCAGAACACAGGATATACAGAGCTTTACGTCTGTTTTAGCTGTGTGCGTTTGGAAAACTGTTAAGACTATAATGATGGTGGATGTATACATTGCTTCGGCCTGGCTTACATTAGACCGATGTAGTACGTTCTGATGCTCCGGCATCTGGTCGTAGCTCGGAATGATTAAAAATTCAGAAAAATTTACATCCACTTTACATTTGCTTCTGTCCTTGAATAATTAGATTGTATTGCTGCCGTCTGTTCTGTTCACTCTGAAATAATGTCGCTGCTTGTGATTTTCAGAACAGATTTTCTGTGCCCACACGAATGGCATACAATCATATCATGAGAGATCCAAAACTGATTTCTCAACTTTCTACCACACAGACAGTACAAATAAAAGTCGACACCATGATCAGAAATAAACATCATTAGGCTGACCGTACTAGCAAGAAAAAAACTTTCCGAAAACAGTTGGATCGTCCATATCAAGGAATGTAACTGTGACGTTACACACTGCCCTCGGTGTTGTCAGGACAAAAGATGCAGCACTTAAAATGATCACGGGCACTGCTGAGGAAGACAGCTTCCCTTGTCTGGATTCCAGACTGCCTCGTACAGGAAGACGGCGGCCTGTGCTGACAGTTCTGACATGCTCCAAAGGAGAACACTGCTGCTGACGACCATCAGGATAAAAGGTAGAACACAGCCTTCAGCCAAGTACGCCCATGGCCAGACCGTGTTAAAGAACCATTTGTATGCTTCCGTGTTAGCGTCACAGCAGTAACAACAGTTCTCTACATCCCGATCGAACCCATAGAGAGTGTGACAGTGGATCAGAGTGATAACAACAATTAATGTTCCGGCAGCAGCACGTGACTTTGTCTTCGTCCACAAGGCATTGACACGATGTGGCCACAGGAGAGAAACTGCTCTTAACATGATCAGTGCCGCAAGCGTCCATGGAGACAAAACTGACGTCGTGATTACGACCAGTTTATTCGTTTTACACAGCCAGGAACTCTGGTCTTCTATTTTCAGCACATTAAACACAGAAGTGAGCCACATTGGGAGCGGCAGTGATATCAAATATAACTGGTCAGACCAAGCCAGAACTTGAAACAAAAACACTCACACTTGATACAGGAAGACGATGCATGATCACAATGAGAAGAAAATTTCCGAATATTCCAAACACACTAGCATTATAGGCATACACCATTTCGAAATCAGTGCGGAGGTATGTATAAATGGTTCATACAAATCACTCCGTACATCTTCATTCCAATTCCATTCAGGAGTGGTTTCAGCCATATTGGTTCAGTTCAAGAGATGTTGGAGTGTTTTATTTCACGGTGAAGACAGTCTTCCTATGTCACATTTGGCGGGGAGTGCACCAGGGCAGATAACAGGTCTGTACGGAAGGTCGAGCTGCCAGCACTGAAACACATCATTAGACTTGCATGCGTCATTATACAAACGTAGTGGTAAAAGATCTCATATTATGTGGAATGAGAAAAAGACACACTGACCAAAATAAGAAACAGAGACGCAGAGAGAGAGAGAGAGAGAGAGAGAGAGAGAGAGAGAGAGACAGAGACAGACAGACAGACAGACAGACAGACAGACAGACAGACAGACAGACAGACATAGACAGAGAGAGTGAGAGGAAGGGAGGGAGAAAAGAGAGAGAAGGGGAGGGGGGGGGGAGCAAGAGAGAGAGAGAGAGAGAGAGAGAGAGAGAGAGAGAGAGAATATAAAAGAAGTAGGCATAGTACACACACACACACACACACACACACACACACACACGCGCGCGCGCGCGCGCGCGCGCGCGCGCACACAGACAGACGCACACGCACGTACGCACGCACGCACGCACGCACACAACAAACACATTATCTCTCTGTATCTCTTTGTCTCTCTCTCTCTCTATATCTTTCTCGCTCGCTCTCTCCCTCCCTCCCTTACTCCTTCCTCTTGCTCCTAGTAAATTAACGACTAAAACGAGAGAGAGGGGGGTAGGGAGAGAGAGAGAGAGAGAGAGAGAGAGAGAGAGAGAGAGAGAGAGAGAGAGAGAGAGACAGACAGACAGACAGACAGACAGACTGAGAGTGAGAGTGGATGGAACGACAGCATTCAGTGCGTGTGGTACAACCATAGTTTCAGTTTCATCAAGGAGGTGTCACTGCGTGTGCGGACTACTCCATATACGCTACACCACATCGCAAAGTTTTGAGACCACACTACGCATGATTTTAAGCTGATGGATACACAAATTAACAATTAAGATGAGAGAATCCAAGAAGAGGGTCTCGTAATAAATTGTAGATCAAGAGGAGTAGCCATCTTGTTCAATAATAATTTTGAATTTAAAATTCTGAAAACTGTAAAAGATACCCATGGCAATTATATACTTCTTGCATTAAAAATGATAGATCTAGAAATTCTGTTGGTTAATATATACGGACCTAACAAAGACACTCCTGATTTCTTTGATGAAATTGAGAAACAGATTGACGAGATGGGTATCGCTAATATCATAGTAGGTGGGAACTGGAATTGGTAATAAATCCTAACTTAGATTATTACAACTACGAGAGAGTAAACAATCCAAAAGCACAAGAAACAGTACTTGAAATGATGAATGATCTCGAACTTGTACACATTTGGAGAGAATTCAGTCCGGAAGTCCTGAAATACACGTGGAGAAGGCCAGCCCCTTTACAGCAGAGTCGACCACATTTTTTCTTGTTAACTGACAGTCTTATCAACAAGGTAAAAGATGTAGATATCCTTTATGGCTATAGAAGTGACCATTCTCTAATAACCATTCACTTCAACTCCAAAGTGGTGGAAAATTGAAAGAAAACGTTTTGGAAATTGAACTCAGCTTTACTAACGGACAACAATTGTGTAGAACTAATTAAACAAACTATTGAAAACGTAAAACTTCAGTATGCAGTGTCCCCATACTCACGGGAAAACATAAATAAGATTCCGATGGATGAAACTCAGTTCACAATAAGTGATCAACTGTTTTTGGATGTTTTAATTATGGAAATAGGAGCAAAAACAGTAACTTTTGGTATAAAGAAAAAAAGAGAACTAAGGGAAAAAGGAAAAAAAAAAAAAAAGTCGGAATCAGAAATACAAACACTTGAAACCGATTTGCTAACTAACAGTAAATCAAGGGAACTTCAAGAGAGAAAAAGATGAACTGATACAGTTAAGAAAGGAGAAAATGGAAGGGATCATTATTCGATCCAAAGCAAGATTGGCATCAGAGGGGGGAAAAGATATCTAAATATTTCTGCAATCTTGAGAAAAGCCATTTTGTCAGCAAACAAATGTTAAAATTAGTAACAGACCAAGGAAATATAATAACCGAAACAGACGAAATATTAGATGCAACTAAGACCTGTTATGAAAACCTGTATAAAGAAAGAAGTACAAAAAACATAGACATTGGCAGATACGCTGGAAATTTACCAAAGCTTGGAGAAGTTGAATCCAAACAACTAGAGGGACAAATAACTAGACAAGAAGCTTTAGAAGCACTGAAAGGAGTGCAAAATGACAAGAGTCCTGGAACTGATGGGATGACGGTAAATTTTTTTTTTTTTTTTTTCTGGAAGGACGTAGGAGACTTTGTTTTTCGATCTTTAAATGAAGGTTTTACAGAAGGAGAGCTGTCTATTACTCAGAGAGAAGGAATGATTACTTGCCTACCAAAAGGAGAAAAGCCAAAAGCATATTTACAAAATTGGAGACCCTATATCATTATTAAATGTGTCGTTTAAAATAGGATCAACATAGCCAACCGAATAAAGTATATCCCACATAAACTGATAAAAGAAGATCAGACAGGTTTTATTCCAGGAAGGTATAAAGGATACAATTTAAGAACAGTATATGACATCATATATTACTTAAAATAATCTCCCCAGGTTTATTAGTGTCAACGGACTTCGAGAAAGCGTTCGATTCAAAAATTGGAAATACATGAATAAAGTCCTGAATGTTTTTGGTTTGGGCAATGACATATGTAAATGGATAACCACATTTTATAAAAATATATATAAAATCAGATATCATGGTAAACAGCCAGGTATCTAGAAGCTTTGAAGTACAGAGAGGATGTCGTCAAGGAGATCCTATTTCACCCTACCTTTTTGTTTTGTGTTCAGAAATTTTAGCTCACAAAATAAGAGAAGATAAAAGCATAAAAGGTATTACTATGCATGACTCTATTTTTTTTTAATAAATCAATTCGCAGATGACACGTCATTTACACCGAACGGAGATAGGGAATCCTATGAAAACCTGTTCAGAACTCTTGAGGAGTTTGAAGAAATTGCAGGACTAAAACTTCATTATGGAAAAACTGTTAATGTGTGGCTAGGTCAAAAGAAATATTCAGAGAACAAATACTTAAAAGAAAAAAAAATATGAAATGGGATCCCCCCAAATACAAACGCTTAGGTATATGGTTCATGAATGTCTTGTCAAAAGTGACTGAAAATAATACAACGGACAAATTATTAGAACTGAAAAATCTATTTAAAATTTGGTCCAAACGAATTTGCACACCCCTTGGTAGAGTTGCTGTACTTAAATCTCTCATACTCTCAAAGCTTATATACTTATGGATTCTCCTCCCAAACCCTCCAGAAAAGATGTTAACACAGCTACAAAACTTGTGTTTCAAATTCATATGGGATAATAAACCAGATAAGATAAAAAGAAATTATTCAGTTCACCACACTGAAAATGGTGGCCTAGGTATTCCTGAAATACAAGTGTTTATACAGGCCCTGAAAATGACATGGATGAAAAAGATCCTCACAGGAACATCCAATGGAATAAAATACTGTTTATGGATTGTCCTGAGATAGAAACATTGGAACAGTGTGGGCCTTTGAGATTACTTAAAATAGATCCTCACAGGAACATTCAAACGGAAAAAAAACTGTTTATGGATTGTGTCCTGAGATAGAATCATGGAACAGTGTGGGCCCGTTGAGATTGAAAAATAATTGGAATTTTGGAAGGATGTGGAAGGATGTGTCTGTAAAAGAAGCACAAGTATTAGCAGAACCCTGTTTGACAACGACAGGTTTAGAATTGATAATAGTATATTTTTCTTTAGGAAATGGACACACAAAAACATTCCTAGTAAGAGATGTGGTTGATGAAAAGGATGCTTTTTTTAAAGTTTAAAGCTTTCTGCGAAACGTATACTATCAGTGTAAACTATTTGGAATATATGAGTTGTGTTCAATCAGTTAAAAGCTTCCTTGCTGCAAAGAATATCAAAATAAGAAATAGCAATGCTATATATATATATATATATATATGTGTATGTGTGTGTGTGTGTGTGTGTGTGTGTGTGTGTGTGTGTGCGTGTGTGTGTGTGTGTGTGTGTGGACTGGGAAAGAACACTGAAACAAATAAATAAAGGAAATCAGATTAAGGTGGTTCCAAATTAAATTGTGTTATGATATTTTAGTTAACAACAATATTTTGAAGAAAATGAGAATTACAAATTGTGACAAATGCACTTTTTTTAGAAAGGAGAAAGATTCAGCCAGACATTACCAATGGTTCTGTGATGTTTCACAATGTTTTTGGAGGGACCTGGAGAAGATTTTAAGAGAGAAGTGCGAACAATGTTTTCAGTTAAAATTCAACGTAGAACTTGTTTTGTTTGGGAATGATGACACTTTTGATCAGATTAATCTTTTAGCAAAATACTTTATTTACAAATGCAGGATAAATAAAATCAAACCAAATGTAAGACACTGTTTGTGAGATTTGAAACACAATTTTATAGTTGAAAAAATACATTTTTTCAAAAGAAATGAAGCTTGCAGATTTCTTTAAAAAGTGGTACCCTTATCAGTGTATTCTTGATGAGGTACAGTGATGGATAATGATGTAAAGATGTATGCTTGTATACAAATATGTTACTCCGAGTGTGCATATGTTATGAATGCAGTCATGGTAACACCAGGTAGATCAGTTTGCTTCATGCTGCATTGTTCAAGGCTCAGTCTCACTCTGTATAATAATGTAATGTGTGTGTGTGTGTGTGTGTGTGTGTGTGTGTGTGTGTGTGTGTGTGTGTGTGTGTGTGTTTTATATGAATATGAGTACATGTATAGATCTAAGATATGTTCATTTGTGTCTTTGTGAAAGTGTACTTTACAATTATCTTTTGTTCCACTTTTCACAGTAGTAAGAAATATTCATGTATTATTAGTTCAATGTATGTATGAAAATCTCTGCGCACTGTCCTCTTTCTGCGCATATGTATCTCTTCTGTTACTTGAATAAAATGTAAGAGGAAAGGCAAAACAAAACAAAACAAAACATAACTAAGCAAAAGTTCATCACAATCAGCAGTCAGACTCATACTGTTCAGTCAAAGCAACCTGACAATCTGTCATTTCTTTTCATGCAGAATTCATTATTGTACTTTCAATGAGAGGAAGGTGGATCAAAGCCTTCTGAGATATCATCGAAAATCCAGTGTTCAGTCCAAAGCTCCTCACCTCTGAGGTGTTGAATGGGACTTGTGCTTCCTATGCGTCTAACAACAAAAAATACAACTACCAAGTAACCATTTTTGTTTTCATTCATCAAACAAAAGGAGGGACACATCTGAAATGTGCGATGTATGAAACGCATACAGAGACACATTCTCTCTCTCTCTCTCTCTCTCTCTCTCTCTCTCTCTCTCTCTCTCTCTCTCTCTCTCTCTCTCTCTCTCACACACACACACACACACACACACACACACACACACACACACACACACACACACACACAACCAGTGTGTGACAGTTTGTATCTCAACACTTGGTATTTCTTACCAAGCCACAAAAATTGTCACTTACTGTTATCGTGTGCCATCGTGTACCGGTGGAAATGGAGGACACGTATAAAACATCGTATGCATCCTATGTGAGAAACTGGAGGAATAAATGAGATAAATGAAAATGAGTAACTGATATTTGAATGGTACGGGGAAACGACTGAATGAGCGCCAGTAGGCTGCTCTTCGGCCGGCTCTACCTGGGTAGGCAGCCCATTGAGTGAGTGAGTGAGGTAGTGTGTTTACTGTAAAAGCGCTTAGAGCTTGGTCTGTGACCGAGGATAGGCGCTATATAAAATACCCAATATATAATAATATAATAATAACACTGTACTGCAGCTTAGCAGTCAGGGACTCACAAAATCAGGGCGACCCGTCAGGCGACAAGTACTGTCTCCTCTGAGTTCTGCATCCATTCTTCCTTTCTTTCCCAACGTTTTTATTGCTTCCTGGACGAAGAAGAGCAAATGTTTTCCTTACCACTGAATTTTGCCCATTTTATGGTGTAGTGGAACCTAATTGTCTCTGTTCTCCTTTATCGCCTATTTTCATTTTCTCTATTACCTCGTTTTCCAGTTTTACAATCCCTGTGAAAAATGCAGAGGATAACCATCACAGCGTTTGATTTTCGTCAGCTCAGTCATGTTTGTCCTTGGCTACAACTGAGGTTGGTAGCTTCGTTTACCGTTTTTCAGCGCGACTCAGTGGCAGTAAAATTCGATGACGAGATGGCGACAAAAATGGAAACGGGTGAACAACAAGGAAAATATAATGACATGGTACCGCGCCAGCATAAATGGACAAAGGTCAGTGGTGAGGAAGACATTCCTCCTGTTTGTCCAAGTGGCAAGGAAAACACTGGGACACAAGGAAGTATAACTCGGAAAGGCAAGTCTTAGTTGCTTACTGGTCAGCCTGACTTCACGAGCCGCTCGAAGCCAACCTGCAGCGTGGTACTGAGATGCAGACTGTCTGTCTGCTGGCATCTTATACACGCATACACAACGAAAGGGAGGGGGAAATGTTGCTACAAGTAGTTTAACAACTCTTGACACCTAAAAAGATAACTTTAGAGAAACTGTTTGCATAGTGATTTCAGTTTTTCAGCATCTTTTTCCTCCCCACACTTTCGTTTTCTTTTATTTACTACCTTTCGTTGGCTGCTTTGGGGGTGCTGTTGGATTTTTTTTTTAAATCCTTGGTAATAAGAACACCACAGAGTTATGGACTGTGGTTTGTCTCTATTTGACGCCAAGAGCACAGATACAATCCGCCGTGTCTCCCTGATGAGTCCGATCCAGCGGACAAAAGGCCTAGGAGCAAGCAATACATATAATCTGCCTTCAAGATGGATTACGATGATTCTCTAATGCACCTAGTGAAGGGTTTTCATATTTATAATATTTACTTTCCCATTTTCGTCTTCTTCAACCCCTTTTTTCTAAATTTCATATTTTGCCAAGTCATTACTGTAATGATGGAGGAATTGTTAACCTGCGCTTGTTTTTTCCCCACTACTTAATTGTTCAGCATTATATTGTTTGGTCAATCAGTGGGCGATTGCATCTCTTAGGAGATCCAAGTAAAAGTTGCTCTGCACAATTCTTAGCCACTGACAATGCTTGGGTTATTGAACCGCAGAGCTGACCACTCAGACTCTTCCATATCTTTTTATCTCCCTTGCATCATTAGATGGATCCTCAGGCATAGGCTCAATGATTGTCCCCTGCATTTTATACTGTTTGCATAGTGGTTCTAGTTTTTAGCAACTTTTTGTTTCCCTCTCCACACTTCCGTTTTCTTTTATTTCATTACCTTTCACTGGGTGGTGTTGGATTCTTTTTTGAACCCTTGATGTTAAGAACACCACCGAGTTTATGGACTGTGGTGTATCTCTATTTGACACCAGAGAGCACAGACACAATCAGCTGAGTCTCCCTGATGACTCCGATCCAGCGGACGAAAGGCCTGGGAGCAAGCAATGCATATAGTCTGCCTTCGAAATGGATTACGGTGGTTCTCTCATGCAGCTAGTGAGGATTTTCATATTGAAGGATTTTATATATTTGTAATATATATATATATATATATACTAGTCACATAAAGTTAAGCACAGTTTACATGTACCCGCATAATTTCCAAAATATAAAAGCCACGATTTTGAAATTGGGAACAGATTTAATTCATTACATTGTTCCAACGTACATTGAATTTCATTGGATCGAATGAACGGTTGTTGATTTACAGACAATTAAACAGAAGATGGGTCGAAATCAAAGTTCGCAAAATCTGTTCAGTTCACAAAATCATTTCAATAGTGGGTGTGGCCACCGCCATTGGCGAGACATTCCACGCAGCGACTCCTCATCGAGTTGACCAGTGTTCTGATGACCCTCTGAGGGATTCTCTGCCATTCCAGTTGCAGCATTTGGAAGAGATCCTGGCGGTCTCTGGGAGGTGGATGGTTCTCCTTCACACGTCTCCCCAACTCATCCCACATATGCTCGATGGGATTGAGGTCGGGACTATACGCCGGGAAGATCATCCTGTTGATGCCGGCCTGCACAATGAAGTTTTCGGCCATCCGGGCCCTATGTGGCCGAGCATTGTCGTCTTGGAAGACTGCCATGGGTCCTATCCGTTGCATGGTCGGAACACGAAAGGCGCCAGGATTTCATCCCGATAGCGGATGCCTGTGAGGTTTCATCAATATGGTAGAGTGGTGTCTTGTGGTGGAGGCTGAAGGCACCCCATACCATAACAGATCCTCCCCCAAAGGCCCTGGTCTGGCGAACAGCTGCATCAATGTAACGTTCACCAACACGCCTCCAAACTCTAGTTCGGCCGTCATTGTGTTCAAGACTAAACCGCGACTCATCTGAAAAGAGGAGGACTGGGACCACTGTTGTTGGTTCCATCTCACATGACGATGGCAGAAAGCTCGGCGAGCCAGCCTATGGGCTGCTAGCAGTCGTGGTCGAACAGCTGGGCGACGTGATCTGAGGCCGAAGTGGTGAAGACGGTTTCGTATGGCTTGACGGCTGAGGATGGTGTTATTTGCCATACGAAGCTGCCTTTGGAGATGGTGGAAGTGGTATCCTGCTGCAATAGGGCCTGCCTCTCGATGAAACTATCTTCTCTGGGAGTAGTCTGCCTAGGCCGACCTGACCGTGGCCTCTCTTCAACGCTGTTGGTCGCCCTAAAACGCTGATTCAGTCTAACAATAACTGAATGATGCACACCAAGTCGTCGCGCCACTTCAGCCTTTGCAATGCCATCTTGTATCCACGCAATCGCCCTGGTTTTGTCAAAGGTGCTAAGTTTTCTTCGTGGTGGTGGCATGGTGAGAAAAGGGCTGACAGTAACCAACCCCCGCTTAAACAGCCAAAAGAAGGGGCATAAAACTCACTTGAGAGACTGCTCTTGCACGGGAAAAAAGAATTTTTTCATTTTACACATCTTGTGTTGCCAGCAAGCTTGATGCAAAACAGGCACAGTTAACGCAACTTTGCACTTTTTATCCCGCGCGCGGTAACGAGGTCACCAAGACCCCCGTGCGCACTACCAGTTGACACAGGCTGGATTACACACTGCTGTGTGAGATTCCATCATTGGTTGCCGCATATAAAAAAAAAAAACAATGTTTTTTGAAGGGATGAATCAACCCCCTGTGTGCAAAGGCCTGTGCTTAACTTTATGTGACTAGTATATTATATATATATATATATATATATATATATATATATATATATATATATTTCCCATTTTCTTCATATTCAACTCCTCCCCTCTTTTTTTCTAAGTTACAAATCTTTGCCAAGTCATTACTATCATGATGGAAAATTTGTTAACATGCACTTGTTCCCCCCCCCCCCCCCCCCCTCTCTCTACTTAACTGTTCAGCACACTAAAAGAAACGGTGTTAGTTCCGCCACAGATAGAGACAAAAGGTCAAAACACAATGCATTTCGACCTTTTGGGTTTTCTTCAGGCAAAAACAAACAAACAACATTTAGGACAATGAAAACGAAGAATGAGAAACCACTTATTCTCAAATTCAGGGCAAAATGACTGTTTGATGAAAACGAGGTCGTTAAGGAGGGGATCATGGGAGTTGAAATAGTAATGATGACCATGATGATAATGATAACAACGCAATAATAGTGATAACAGTGTGTAATGTTTAGCCACCATCGACACTTAAAAAAAATTACCGGTATCCTTCGTCATATTATTTACGTTTTCATCATCGCCATTATTCTCACCACTATCACCACGTCAACACAAGTGACGTGTGTTGGATCATTTGCCTCTGTTTTTGGAAAGGCCCAGTGTGAGTCTGCTTGTTGAGTTCTAAAGTGGTCTGTGGATGAGAGCTTGTGTTACTGCTTCTGCCTCCATTGTTTGACTTGAAGTTGTTAAACTGTATGCACCTTTGTCTCCCTGGATGGTTCGGCCATTTTGCTTCGCTGTGTGTTCCCACCCAGCCTTAGTTACTTTGTTGACAGAACCGTCAATTGTAACAATGCCAAGGTTTTCTGACTGCATCTGAATTTCTGCATTGGTTCTGCCTTCTGGCCATTTTCGCCAGCGTCTCCCAAGCTCTGGAGCATGGCAATTTTGATAGTGGTGTTTGAAGTGGTCTGGGTAATTTTTCTTTTCCTTCTTGTCTTTGAATTGTCCTAACTGGCACAGAAGCTGCAAGTTGTCTTCTGTCCATCCCAGCCATGATCGTTTATGTCCTTGGCGAGTGCCTTTTGCTTCGTTGACTGCGGCATGTACTGATTTGGGGGGATTTTCGAGTGCTCTGAAATATGCCTTCACCTGTTCTAGTTTGTGTCTTGCCTGCATTGAAGGAAGGTCTAGCAGGTATCACAGAGTTTCAGCTGATGTATCTTTCGTGGTTCGCAAGGTCAGTCTCATTGCTTTATATTGAATCCTTTCTAATTGAAGGAGATTGCTCTTGGACAGTGTTGTAAACCCTTATGCATGATCATTTACAATAAGGGCAAGTGCGTGATGAAGTCGGTAGAGATGGCGCTGTTCAGTGTCTTTAGGTCCCATTGCTTTCATGGTAGACAGGACCTCTTTGCATTTAAGAGCAATATTCTCAACATGTTTTCTAAAAGCAAGCATTCAGTTAAATCATATACCCAGACAGCGTAGGTTGTCAGTTCTTTTAATTGACATTCCATTGAAGGGCGGAGAAAGGTGAAAAAAGTAACCGAGAATTTCTGCAGTTTCGTGAAACGAATTGTGAGAAAGCAGATGAAAAATATAGTTGACAAACAGGAGAAGGTACTGAAGATCCAATGCTCACGAAAATATAGGTAACTGCATACATGAAGAGCTGTGTAAATGTCGAGATCTGGAAGAATGTGAACTTGAGGATATGGCAAAAAAAAATCAACATCATCAGAAGAAGCAGCTGTTTCACTGGGAGGTGACATAAATAAACATGCAGTTTGTTGTGTAATATAAACAAAAAAATGAAAGATCTGTATAGACGGTATCATTGACAGTTATTCCCTCCACAGAATATTGTGATCTTCAGAACAATACAATTTTCAGAAAAGACTTTCTCTGTCCAGATGAAAGAGGCTCAATCATATGATTCGATTCCAAATTGCGTTCTCAACATTCTACCTGATAGGAAATACAAATAAAAGTTGACAGCACTGTTTAGATGACAACATAAAGGAGCTGACTGCTTCAAAAACAGTGTATTTTTTCGCTAAGAATCGGGTCGTCCATATCAATATATGCATATGTAACATTATATACAGTTCTCGGTGCTGTCAGGACAAGAAATGCGGCACTAAAAAAGATCAAGGTCACTGTCAATGAAGACACCTTGTCCTCGTCTGGATTCCTGAGTGGTTTGTTGGAGAGAAAGACGGCCGTCAGGACTGACAGGACTGACCAGTGTCCATAGTAGAACACTGTTGCTGATGACAATCAAGATGAAAGGTAAACAGGAGCGTAAAGTCAAGTCTACCCAAGGCCAGACCATGTCGAAAAACCTCAGATATAATTCAGAAGTATGTTCATTACATTCATATTGGTCTTCGTCAAAATCAAATCCATAGAGGATGTGACAGTGGATCAGAGAGATAACGACGATCAATAAACCAGCAAGAGCTCGTGACTTTGTCTTCGTCCACACAGCACTGACACGATGTGGCCACAATACAGAAGCTGCTCTTTGCATGGTGAGTGCCACAAGCACCCATGGGGACAAAACTCCTGTGGTGATTTCCATGAAATGGCACACTTTGCAAGGCCAGGAACCCTGCTCGTCAATATGCGGGACTTCGAATTCAGTGTAGAGCCATGCCATTAGTGGGTTTTAGTATCAAATACAACTGGTCAGACCAAGCTAGAACTTGGAGCAAAACACTCAAATTGGATGTCGTAAGCCGATGCATGATCAGAATAATCATGACATTTCCAAAGATTCCAAAGCACAGCACAATAGGTAACCCAACTTTCAAGATCATCTCTGCGGTAATTACAAATGGTCCGTATAATTCATCCCATACATCATCATCCCATTCCCATTCCGGAGTGTACTCAGACATCCTGATTTTGCTCAGTTGTGTTGGAGTTTATCTGGTACCTCAGTTTACATCGAAGACTGTCTCCTCAATGTCCAGTTTCGATGAGAGTGCAAGAAGGTGGATGATAGTCCAGTGTGTGATGAGGATCAAGCTGCCAGTTTTGGAAAATGTCATCAGACCTTCATCTTTTACAGCGCGACTTTCTCTCAACACTGTGGCCATAAAATGTCTCACAATGAGATGAGAGAGAGAGAAGAGAAGGGAGGACACGTGTATGGGAGGTGGTGATGGGGATGGGAGGGGGTGGGGTGGTGGGGTGGTGGTCGTGGTGGTGCTGGTGGTGGGTGTAGTGTTTTTGTGTGTCGCGCTTTGTTTGCTTTTTGCCCGCCTTGCCTTGCTTGCTTTGCTTGTGTGTGTACTTGAGAGACGAGGATGCTGTTTGTTCATTTGAAGGGCAACATACACTTTTTGAAGGGGGCCAGTCGTGCACGTATATTTAATTCAAATCTATTTCTCACACAGACGTCGCAGAACTGAAAGATGAAGTCAGTCCATTTACAATGTGTATATATGCACCGATCTTATTGAATATTATTTTTTGTTCAATTTTGTGGATTTTTCAGTCTTCACGCCTTCACGAATACGCATTCTGGTCAACAATGGGTGAAAAGGTGTTCATACCCAGCAGCATTTCTTACCTTTCGTCACAAACAAATATTCAGGGAAAAACCTTTTTCCCTTCTTTCATCGGTGGCCTCATGTACAAGTTTTGTCACAAACCGCCAAGCGAATGTTTGTTCGTAGCCTCGTAAAAGAATGAAGAAAATAGGAACACAGAACAGAATATGAGTCCATTTCTTGATTTCCGCTGTGTCGGCAATCGTATTACCATCGTTTTTCACTTACAAGAGCTTTAACATTATAACCACAATACACACATCAACAACTACAAATGGGGGATAAATCTGGCACCGAACTGAAAATCAAGAACTACGAAAAAGCGAGGTGATGTAAAACGCAACTAATAGAAAAATACTCAAAAGGGTGGATTTAGAAGAAAGGGTGGTCAATCCAGATGCAAAAGTTTAGTCGAGCAGCTTAAAAACGGATAAATCGCATGATGCCAATTATGTGCATGCAGTTCTGTGGAGTGTGCTTTCCCCCTTTAGATAAATGGCGGTATCAGTCGACCAGTTTGAGAGGACATCTAAGTTTTGTCAGCGAACGAAATGCTGATTGGTTCTTGACGTGTTGGCCTTCCATCTATTTTTGTGATCATGGAGTGAAACCCGAAGAAACCCCGTGCAAAGTCAGTTCTGAAGCGGGCAGTGACAATAACAAGCAAGCGTTTGTCGAACTTGTCAGTTTTGTTTTTCCAGCCATCACAACTAGATTAATATCGCCCGAAGAGACCTGACGGAGGGCCAAATCATTGTTTTATCGTAATTTTTGCCTTTATGCGAACGAGTTTATTTACAGGAAGAGGGTCCGGGGAACTAGAAGCGTGCCAGCCCTTGTTCCCTACCAAAAACATCCAAGCAAGACACGGGTCGTTCTTTTCGTTGATTTCAAATTCCATACCGCCGACCGCTTGAGTTTTCGTGGGCATATTCATTATCACGTGACCATGGCCTTGAAGTGGTACCAGACCCCTCCATGTTCGAGATCATCTTACGACACAGAAGTGGTCATGGTTGAAAGAAAAATAGATTACGAATAAACACAGTACCACAGCGTCTGACGAAACACAATCACTGACCCTATCTTTGCGATGTGAAATCACACAGAACTTTTAATTTGCTTTGGGTATGAAATTCTAAAAACAGTATCTTGTGAATTTGGGAGAATGAAAATGTTTACTGTAAATTTAAATGAAATACTTTGAACGACGACGACGACGTGAGCCGGACGACAACAAACAGACAACAACAAAAGCTCAGGTGATAATAAGAATAATGGTAGTGAATAATAACCCAATAATAATTATATGATAGAAATATAATAATAATAAACAATACTAATAATGATAAATATATGATGATGATGATGATGACGATAAGAATCGGCAACACTACCGCCACTACTACTACCACTGCGCCTATTACTACTACTACTGTTACCGCTGCTCGCTGCTGTTAGTAATATACTCCTGCTAATACCTACTCTGCGTGCTACTAGGACTACTACTGCTGCAGTTACTACTACTGCACAATGCTGCTAGCTCCATACAGTTATTACTACTACACTTGACCACCGCCACGTCGCAACTGAGTACCACTACTGCAACATTACCACCTGCACTATACTAATATTACCACTTCCTCTGCTGCTGCTTCTTCTGTTACACCTGATAAAAAGTATCTAAATCCAAGAAGAAAAAGCACCAGTCAATAAATCAATTAATGCTTATAGCAGTAAAGAAAACCTGAATTTAATGTGATTTGTCTTGCAAAGAGAAGACCCAAGGATCAAAATGCGTAGTGTTTTTTTGCACATTCGTTGATCCATTTGATGGGGGCTCTGTTAGCCCCTTTTTCGTCTTTATTGTTCTGTCTTGTTTATTTCAAACACAAGAAAATACTGATAGTATCGGAAGATCTATCCGACAAGTCATTTTGTAGGTCTGGTAAGATCAGCCCCCCAGCTATCGTATATAAGAGAGCGCTGAGCAGTCTGTACACCCACTCGTCATTCATCATCTCAGTCCGCAGTCCGCCGTCGCCGTGCATATGCCACCGACTCTCGGACTTACAGTGGTAACTGTTAACGAGATGATGAGGAGCACAATGTCCGTCACTGATACACGTTAGTCCCCGCGATGTGTTAGCTTAATTTACAGCCCAGCTGAGGATGACCACAGTTTTAGGAGACCACATTATCTACTTGTCGACCTCTTGAAGCCTGTGGCGTTGCGGCGGCCATACTTTTGCCCCATTGTTTTCCGGACTGAACATCCTGAATGTTCTCAGTTCAGTCCTGAAGACACCGACCGATCTGATTCTTAAAGGTGCATTCTGAATTAGTCTTGGAGTTTTCGGTCCTCAAGGTACGATCAGTAGGTCATGTTGGCGGTCTTTGAGGGGATATCTGACATTGTTCTACAGTAAACTAAAAGCGCTTGAAAGCAACATGCATTGAACATTTGGTGTGAATGGTCAATGGAATTATTTCCTTAAAAAAAAAAAAAAAAAAAAAAAAAAAAACACCTTTCAATTCTAAGATAAATATATCGGTTTGGTAGTATCCATACAAATATGATTGTTGGTGGCTGTACTTTGTACAAGAACAACGGAAATCAAGAGTAGATAAAGAACAAGATTTTTATGCAAAAAAAAATGTGAACCAGCATTTTGAAAAGTCTGTTTCGCTCTGCAGTCCCTCTTTTTAACTGGAAATCCATATTAGAGATTAATCAGGAACACTTCTACTCTGTCCCCCTCATCCCACCGATTCACTCCCCGTCTTCTCTCTCTCTCTCTCTCTCTCTCTCTCTCTGCTGGCTGGCTGGCTGGCGATCTGTCAGCCTCTTTCTCTCCCTTGTTCTTTACTCAGTCCCTTTAGATCTCTGTCAAGTCCTTTTACTGCTGTTTTCTCTTTACATTCCAATCGGTGTATCAATTTCCCTCCATTGTCTGCCTGCTGGTGTGTTTGACTGAACAGATTTTGAACGAAAGATGAATAAACACCAGAATAATCTCTTTACTGGCATTTAATTTCAGTGATCCCCAGATTGTAAATTACTAGTATTATGATAAGCATTCTCAGAGTCTCACTCATTTAGAACACACACACACACACACACACACACCACACACACACGTACAAACATCTTCAAACATGCAAGCTTTGGCTTTGCCTTACTGAATAAAATTCTGCTCTGGTCTATTCTGTTCTGTTATATTCCTCTCCTCTCTCCCCGGGGTCCCACCTCCCTCTCTCTCTTTCTCTCTGTGTGTTTTTGTGTTAATTTTTGGAGAGATAATTTGTTTCCTCCTCTTTTTTTTTTTTTTAATTATGATTCAAGACAATTTTTCGGCCACTGGCAACAAGATGAGAGAAATAAAAGGATAGACACGTCTATAAGCACTTCCAGTTATCAACAACATTTCAACAACAAGAACAACGGCACATGAATGAAAGTACTCGTATTCAAAAGAGCAACTGAAAATGTAGACACGGGTGTTCATTCACAAAGAAGGAAACAAAACTTAACACCAGAAGAAATGAAGAAACAAACCGACAGACATTTAAGCAACGCAGCTCAGACTCTAGAAAAGATCATTTAACCACTTCTGCGTGTAAACCCCAGATGTTAGCCATATGTTAGCCTCAGAGTTTTTAATTTTTTGTTTTCATTTTTTGGAAAATGTGCTTGTCGTATGTATAAGAA
>JADBJO010018017.1:35000-36276 GCA_016801955.1 Conus betulinus | reverse complement strand
ACCACCCCACTCAACGACCCGCCACCTCCTCTTCTCTAAACATGACAGTAGATCTTATTGTTTGCATAAACAAAATTACAAAGCTGCAGAAAGGTTACAAAGTGAACAGCAAATCTTAGCATTTACAGCTTACACAAGAAGCACAACATTGTGTCTATACCGTCAGTGTCACACGTTGACCTTAATATTTTGAAGAGTTGTCCTTATCTTTCAAAATCAATAATCCGAGACAGACAGACAGACAGAGACAGTGACAGAGACAGAAAAAAAGCACACCTTAGATTTCTAAAATGTGCTATAGAGAAGCATACGAATCGACATCAACAGTACAAATAAATTACTTACGATGGTCGAGTTTTAGCTGCCACGCTAAGCTTTTTTTCCGGACTACAGATATACATACACGTGCGAACTTGAGCACGCGCACACAAGTCTTAGTTTTCAATAAAAAAAAAATCATATGTTTGCCGTTTGTTTTCAAATCAACAAAGTTCGTATTCATTTGTGCAATGTATTTTTCTACCTAGTATTTGATTTTTGAATATGTCCTGAAGACAGGGAAACAGAGGAAGGACCTTTTCAGCTCTGGATTTATATGCACAGAACTTTGGAGAGATAACAGAGTAATCGAATATGATGTCAGTTTTTAACCGAGCGCCAGTGCCAAAAAGAACAAGTTCCTTTGATTATGATTACAATTTCAGGTACACTAGAGTAATTTTTTTTTAAGGATTCTGAAAGCCGGTCCAAAAACATGATGTTACGTCGCATGTGCAAAAACAAATGATCTATAGTTTCATTTCCAGACTTACAAACAGTATTTTTTTTTAATTTTCAAACTGTTTGGCTGTTTCACTCAGACGTCGCCTTACTACTACAACAAATTTGATTTTTAAAAAAAATTGAAAAGTGCCTTAAGAATGCATATCATATGCTTGAAATTTTTGGTTTGTTTGTTTGTTTAAGCTTATTAGACATGCTTATTGGTATTTTCACGCAAATTATTACAGACACAGTGCACAATACCTCGCCCAACGCTACATCGTTAGATATCTTTACAAACTACAATATTTGTTGTTGTTATTGTTGTTTTTGTTGTCGTACCCTGGCTAAAAGACTCCAGGGTTAATCCGAACAGCCAAAGTACTTGAACATTAAGGTACAACTGCTCAGCTGGGGATGAGAACATTACGTGTGTGACCGTTTTTGATTACCCCGCCACGTGGGCAGCCACGCTCTGACTTCGGGGGGGGGGGGGGGGGGTTGGAGACTAATA
>JADBJO010018017.1:0-32500 GCA_016801955.1 Conus betulinus | reverse complement strand
GACACTTGCAGATAGATCAAAATCATCTACGAATGTCAGAAAAAAAAAAACACTTCAGTACATACATCTTAAAATTAATGTATCTATTTTCTTCTTCTTCTTCTTCTTCTTCGTCGTCGTCGTCGTCGTCGTCGTCATCCTCGTCGTCATCGTCGTCGGTTTCTTTATCTTTTTTCTTTGTCTTCTTTTTTTTTATTGAAAATTCACATTTACAGGGTGTTTGTTTGTTCCTATATGATCATTAAAAGAAATGTGTTCTCGGCGGAAAATGTCTGTCATTTTGGCAGAAGTAGCAGCAGACTAGCTTAAACGAGAGAGAGAGAGAGAGAGAGAGAGAGACAGAGAGAGAGAGACAGAGAGAGAGAGAGAGAGAGAGAGACAGAGAGAGGAGAGACAGACAGATTAGTCAAGGCAAGAAGAAGAGGACGACGAAGGAGAATGAGAAAAAGAGTTGAACTCTCAACTATTTGATAGGCTCGTAGTTTATTGGTCCTAGGGACGAGCACCCATTACGTTGGAAGTATTACGTGGATGTAGCCCCTTGCAGCCCTTGTGCTGCTTTGGAATGTCTGCTGTTGAGAGACATTGATTGGACATTGGATGCGATGATTGTTCTCACATAAGGAATATGTTGTTTTGGGTGACTGGACAGAAAGAGGAGTTTTGTTTTCCTATTGGAAAACTTAAAGAGAATGGGGGTCTGTAAACCCAAAATGGTTTGTCATTTATGTAAGGCAAATTGGTCATCTGTACGACCTGAAAAAGAGGTTTGTGAAATGGGCGAATGAATTGAGGTAATTGTGACTTAGCCTCTTTTTTTTGCGAGAACAGAATTACACCTTGTATGAAAGCGACGTCTTGTTGAATAATGTATTGGAAAAGGGGGAAAAAAAAGGAGAAAATGTTTAAACCCCACCTCGCAAAAGGCAGTGAAGCACACATAGAATCTGAAATTGTATTCTGGTTTGTTACATTGAAAGATGGGAGTCAGATGTGTGGTTGTGTGCGGACGCATGATTGTCTTTCTGTGCACAGGCACCGATGTGCGACAATTTGTTAATCTTATTTCTTGGTTTCCACATGTCCATCTTTCTCTTATTCCAAGATAATCACCTTTGCAGAAAAACCATGGTATTCGTCTATCTATATATTTACTTGTAGCAAGTAACCAGTCAGCCTCGTTACTCAGTTGCTCAGCTGATATTCTAAACTTTCAACAGTATCTGATAGCAAAACCACATCACCTGCAAAAAGAAAAACAAAGACTAAAGATCCTGGTGCCATCTGGACTCTGTGTTTCCTTTCCCAGATGAATTCTACGGCTAATTCACTGACAGAAAGGATAACATGATTAAGCTAAGTACACGTCCTTCTTTTACGCCTCACGGACGATAAAAGGTCAGAATATCAATGTTTATCTCTGAAACATGCAATGAATGACTGAATCGCAAACTCCTCGGAGTGCTTTATACAACTTTTCAATCAATCCCTCTTCTTGACACAAGCCATAACATGCGTTTCATGTGTTACATGCGTAACATACGTTTCAGAAGAATCATGGTAATACACATGCTTGGCTGAAACAAAATCTTATTCAAAATAGTAACATAGGATTATATCCATCAAAAGAGCATCAACAAGCTTGTAGCTGATTTCGCGCTCTGAAATATACATTACAGTCATACTTTTCATGCAACTGACAGACAAATACGAAATCGATTGCCAAAAACAAGCACACACCAAAAAACTTGACATGTTTCATCAACTTTGTCTCTAGTATCTGACATAGTATCGCTGGATGTCACAAAAATCATGTAACAAAGAGACTTTTTATCAGTATTGTTCATGGGGGTCTACATGATCACATTAAAACAAATTATGCGAATAGTGAAATTTCATCTGATTCACGCCTGACACACGCTAGATCTTGTCACAGAAAATGTGACTTTTACCTGTGTATTTCTGACACAGCTATGTACAAATATTTCTCGAATCTGACATTAAAAAAAGAACGAGTAATTTAGTGTTGATGTTAACATTCCCTGACTATTCATTCACGTTCCTATAATTTGTACATGGAATTTCTACCACAATAAATCAAATCAACCTGACAACTCTTCTTGAAGAGACTTTTCCCCTTTAAATTGTAAAGAGCATTATGAATATTTTATGCATGCCAGCCAGAAAACTCTTCGTGAATGGCTGTCATGTACATAACTCAAGTCATCTGCTACTAACGTTTTTTTGCAAGAGGAAATTTCCAGCTTCATTTCGACAAAAGTTCATGTTCAAGCAGACATGTTATCAAAGACATCAATTAACCTCTCCCAGATATATTATGTTGTCTGTTGCCAAAACCGATGGTGACAAACACAATGAAGTTGCGTGATGAAATTCTGTTGTCATATTCACCGCAGTACAGCAGGGCGGTTAGTGTGCAAACATACTAACTCACTAACATACTGTCCGTTGAGACAGTTACCTGGAGCTATACTTGATACTGCACCATGTATATCATTGATCTTTATTAACCATCACAAGTACGCTCATGATTGTCATAATCACACCATTTTGTATTAAGCTGAAATCTAATGTTTGTTATTGCTTTTTCTAAATGGGGCGTTGCGATTAAGTCATCAAGAGACTACACAAATAGCTAGCATTCTAGGCCTCGAAAAGTCCTGTGATGCTTATTGTCCTCACCTCATTGAGCTGCACGTGATTTGTTTTAATCAGGATATTTACAACAGACTATGGTCTTTAGTCCTGGCATCAACAGGACATCTTTGCTGGCAGACAGAGTGTCTTTAAGAATTCGTGACGGTCAATCTGTTTTACTGAGCTTCCGTCACATGGACATTGACCTTGCTGAAAATCGGATGTATCTACGCGTGGTCACAAGGGAGGAGACAAAAAGTCACTGGATTCTTTGTTCAACATTACCTCCCTTGCCAGACGTATTCAGTGATGTGCAGGAGGTAATTGTGGGAAATAGTTTAACGGGAGAGACTACACACCATGTTTCTCCTTCCTTTGGCAAGGGATTTCGGATGATATACAGTTTGCTGAAGGTCAGATATTCTCTGTCTCTCTCTCTCTCTCTCTCTCTCTCTCTCTCTCTCTCTCTCTCTCTCTCTCTCTCTCTCTCTCTCTCTCTGTGTGTGTGTGTGTGTGTGTGTGTGTGTGTGTGTGTGTGTGTGTGTGTGTGTGTGTGTGTGTGCGTGCGTGCGTGCATGCGTTTTTTTCAGTATTTTTTAGAGTTTTTTAAATTTAATATGAAGTAGTTGTCCAGTTTCCAAATTTGTCAAGTGATTATGGGCCCACGGAACGAGCAGTCCAAGAAAATATGCCATTCACATGTCTGAATGTTATATGTGTTATTAAGCTTTGAATGTTCTTTTTATGTAATGTGTGTGTATGTGTGTGTGTGTGTGTGCGCGCGCGCGCGCGCTCGCGCATATATGTGTGCGTGTATGCGTGAGTGTGAATGTGCTCTCTGTGTGTGTGTGTGTGTGTGTGTGTGTGTGTGTGTGTGTGTGTGTGTGTGTGTGTGTGTCTGCGTCTGTGTCTGTGTGTCAGTGTTAGTGTTCCTGCCTGCTTGCGTGCGTGCGTGCGTGCGCACGTGTTCAAAATTGTTAAATTTAATACAGTAATCGCAACTCCGGAATGACATCAGAAGATGATATAGACAGATTTGAACGGTTGTGCAAAGACTGTAACGCAGAAGTTTTGGGGGAATTCATTATACAACTGAGTGCCTAAATATGTTATGCGACAAAAAAACACACAAAAATACTCAGTTCGTTTTGCAAAACAATGCCTTTGTATCTTTTCTATAAAACTATGTCAAGAGGTAACTGTCACACACCGCGTTTGCATACAGGCAATTATGAACACAGCATATTCACTTCATTCGCGCGCATCTCTTCCATCTATTCAAAGGAGAGACGGAGGAAACAAGAATTCACTTTTTTAGTATTCCCTTTACCAAGCATAACAAAAAACATCACAATAACGTCTCATACATAATCCGCATTTTTTGTCCAGTGTTCATGTTCATTTATTATGTAAAAATTTTCAGTCACTTTCCATCCACTACGTAAACATTCCACATCCCTTTCTTTTTCTTCTGTTTTTCGTTTTTGTACTGTATATTAGTGGACATAGAAATTATTTCTTTGTTAAGATCCAGTTGCTAGAGGTAGGTTAAAGCCACTGGTTGGACGCTGAGGTTTTCTGGAAAAAAAGACCCCAAGTCCTAACGTTAGCTTTGGGACATGTCATTGTGAATGTAGTTTACATAAGCCATGATAATGAGGATGCAGCTGATGCAGCTGACGTGTCATTGTGAATGTAGTTTACATGGCCATGATAATGAGGGTGCAGCTGACGTGTCATTGTGAATGTAGTTTACATCGGCCATGATGATGAGGATGCAGCTGACGTGTCATTGTGAATGTAGTTTACATCGGCCATGATGATGAGAATGCGGCCATGATGATGAGGAGCTGACGTGTCATTGTGAATGTGTTTACATTGTGAATGAGGATTACATGAGCGTGTCATGATGTAGTGACATCAGCCATGATGATGAGGATGCAGCTGACGTGTCATTGTGAATGTAGTTTACATCAGCCATGATGATGAGGATGCAGCTGACGTGTCATTGTGAATGTAGTTTACATCGGCCATGATGATGAGGATGCAGCTGACGTGTCATTGTGAATGTAGTTTACATCGGCCATGATGATGAGGATGCAGCTGACGTGTCATTGTGAATGTAGTTTACATCGGCCATGATGATGAGGATGCAGCTGACGTGTCGTTGTGAATGTAGTTTACATCAGCCATGATGACGAGGATGCAGCTGACGTGTCGTTGTGAATGTAGTTTACATCAGCCATGATGACGAGGATGCAGCTGACGTGTCGTTGTGAATGTAGTTTACATCAGCCATGATGACGAGGATGCAGCTGACGTGTCATTGTGAATGTAGTTTACATCAGCCATGATGACGAGGATGCAGCTGACGTGTCATTGTGAATGTAGTTTACATCAGCCATGATGACGAGGCTGCAGCTGACGTGTCATTGTGAATGTAGTTTACATCAGCCATGATGACGAGGCTGCAGCTGACGTGTCATTGTGAATGTAGTTTACATCAGCCATGATGACGAGGCTGCAGCTGACGTGTCATTGTGAATGTAGTTTACATCAGCCATGATGACGAGGCTGCAGCTGACGTGTCATTGTGAATGTAGTTTACATCAGCCATGATGACGAGGCTGCAGCTGACGTGTCATTGTGAATGTAGTTTACATCAGCCATGATGACGAGGCTGCAGCTGACGTGTCATTGTGAATGTAGTTTACATCAGCCATGATGACGAGGCTGCAGCTGACGTGTCATTGTGAATGTAGTTTACATCAGCCATGATGACGAGGCTGCAGCTGACGTGTCATTGTGAATGTAGTTTACATCAGCCATGATGACGAGGCTGCAGCTGAGCGACGTGTCATTGTGAATGTAGTTTATCAGCCATGATGACGAGGCTGCAGCTGACGTGTCATTGTGAATGTAGTTTACATCAGCCATGATGACGAGGCTGCAGCTGACGTGTCATTGTGAATGTAGTTTACATCAGCCATGATGACGAGGCTGCAGCTGACGTGTCATTGTGAATGTAGTTTACATCAGCCATGATGACGAGGCTGCAGCTGACGTGTCATTGTGAATGTAGTTTACATCAGCCATGATGACGAGGCTGCAGCTGACGTGTCATTGTGAATGTAGTTTACATCAGCCATGATGACGAGGCTGCAGCTGACGTGTCATTGTGAATGTAGTTTACATCAGCCATGATGACGAGGCTGCAGCTGACGTGTCATTGTGAATGTAGTTTACATCAGCCATGATGACGAGGCTGCAGCTGACGTGTCATTGTGAATGTAGTTTACATCAGCCATGATGACGAGGCTGCAGCTGACGTGTCATTGTGAATGTAGTTTACATCAGCCATGATGACGAGGCTGCAGCTGACGTGTCATTGTGAATGTAGTTTACATCAGCCATGATGACGAGGCTGCAGCTGACGTGTCATTGTGAATGTAGTTTACATCAGCCATGATGACGAGGCTGCAGCTGACGTGTCATTGTGAATGTAGTTTACATCAGCCATGATGACGAGGCTGCAGCTGACGTGTCATTGTGAATGTAGTTTACATCAGCCATGATGACGAGGCTGCAGCTGACGTGTCATTGTGAATGTAGTTTACA
This sequence comes from Conus betulinus, assembly GCA_016801955.1. NCBI lineage: Eukaryota > Metazoa > Mollusca > Gastropoda > Neogastropoda > Conidae > Conus > Conus betulinus. Next base: position 26,224 of record JADBJO010018017.1, on the reverse strand, counting down.
TCAGCCATGATGACGAGGCTGCAGCTGACGTGTCATTGTGTGAATGTAGTTTACATCAGCCATGATGACGAGGGCTGCAGCTGACGTGTCATTGTGAATGTAGTTTACATCAGCCATGATGACGAGGCTGCAGCTGACGTGTCATTGTGAATGTAGTTTACATCAGCCATGATGACGAGGCTGCAGCTGACGTGTCATTGTGAATGTAGTTTACATCAGCCATGATGACGAGGCTGCAGCTGACGTGTCATTGTGAATGTAGTTTACATCAGCCATGATGACGAGGAGGCTGCAGCTGACGTGTCATTGTGAATGTAGTTTACATCAGCCATGATGACGAGGCTGCAGCTGACGTGTCATTGTGAATGTAGTTTACATCAGCCATGATGACGAGGCTGCAGCTGACGTGTCATTGTGAATGTAGTTTACATCAGCCATGATGACGAGGCTGCAGCTGACGTGTCATTGTGAATGTAGTTTACATCAGCCATGATGACGAGGCTGCAGCTGACGTGTCATTGTGAATGTAGTTTACATCAGCCATGATGACGAGGCTGCAGCTGACGTGTCATTGTGAATGTAGTTGTAGTTTACATCAGCCATGATGACGAGGCTGCAGCTGACGTGTCATTGTGAATGTAGTTTACATCAGCCATGATGACGAGGCTGCAGCTGACGTGTCATTGTGAATGTAGTTTACATCAGCCATGATGACGAGGCTGCAGCTGACGTGTCATTGTGAATGTAGTTTACATCAGCCATGATGACGAGGCTGCAGCTGACGTGTCATTGTGAATGTAGTTTACATCAGCCATGATGACGAGGCTGCAGCTGACGTGTCATTGTGAATGTAGTTTACATCAGCCATGATGACGAGGCTGCAGCTGACGTGTCATTGTGAATGTAGTTTACATCAGCCATGATGACGAGGCTGCAGCTGACGTGTCATTGTGAATGTAGTTTACATCAGCCATGATGACGAGGCTGCAGCTGACGTGTCATTGTGAATGTAGTTTACATCAGCCATGATGACGAGGCTGCAGCTGACGTGTCATTGTGAATGTAGTTTACATCAGCCATGATGACGAGGCTGCAGCTGACGTGTCATTGTGAATGTAGTTTACATCAGCCATGATGACGAGGCTGCAGCTGACGTGTCATTGTGAATGTAGTTTACATCAGCCATGATGACGAGGCTGCAGCTGACGTGTCATTGTGAATGTAGTTTACACATCAGCCATGATGACGAGGCATGATGACAGCTGCACTGACGTGTCATTGTGAATGTAGTTTACATCAGCCATGATGACGAGGCTGCAGCTGACGTGTCATTGTGAATGTAGTTTACATCAGCCATGATGACGAGGCTGCAGCTGACTGACGTGTCATTGTGAATGTAGTTTACATCAGCCATGATGACGAGGCTGCAGCTGACGTGTCATTGTGAATGTAGTTTACATCAGCCATGATGACGAGGCTGCAGCTGACGTGTCATTGTGAATGTAGTTTACATCAGCCATGATGACGAGGCTGCAGCTGACGTGTCATTGTGAATGTAGTTTACATCAGCCATGATGACGAGGCTGCAGCTGACGTGTCATTGTGAATGTAGTTTACATCAGCCATGATGACGAGGATGCAGCTGACGTGTCATTGTGAATGTAGTTTACATCAGCCATGATGACGAGGATGCAGCTGACGTGTCATTGTGAATGTAGTTTACATCAGCCATGATGACGAGGATGCAGCTGACGTGTCATTGTGATGTAGTTTTTACATCAGCCATGATGACGAGGATGCAGCTGACGTGTCATTGTGAATGTAGTTTACATCAGCCATGATGACGAGGCTGCAGCTGACGTGTCATTGTGAATGTAGTTTACATCAGCCATGATGACGAGGATGCAGCTGACGTGTCATTGTGAATGTAGTTTACATCAGCATGATGATGACGAGGATGCAGCTGACGTGTCATGTGTGAATGTAGTTTACATCAGCCATGATAACGAGGATGCAGCAGCTGACGTGTCATTGTGAATGTAGTTTACATCAGCCATGATAACGAGGATGCAGCTGACGTGTCATTGTGAATGTAGTTTACATCAGCCATGATAACGAGGATGCAGCTGACGTGTCATTGTGAATGTAGTTTACATCAGCCATGATAACGAGGATGCAGCTGACGTGTCATTGTGAATGTAGTTTACATCAGCCATGATAACGAGAGGATGCAGCTGACGTGTCATTGTGAATGTAGTTTACATCAGCCATGATGATAACGAGGATGCAGCTGATGCAGCTGACGTGTCATTGTGAATGTAGTTTACATCAGCCATGATAACGAGGATGCAGCTGACGTGTCATTGTGAATGTAGTTTACATCAGCCCCATGATAACGAGGATGCAGCTGACGTGTCATTGTGAATGTAGTTTACATCAGCCATGATAACGAGATGCAGCTGACGTGTCATTGTGATGCAGCTGACGTGTCATTGTGAATGTAGTTTACATCAGCCATGATAACGAGGATGCAGCTGACGTGTCATTGTGAATGTAGTTTACATCAGCCATGATAACGAGGATGCAGCTGACGTGTCATTGTGAATGTAGTTTACATCAGCCATGATAACGAGGATGCAGCTGACGTGTCATTGTCATTGAATGTAGTTTACATCAGCCATGATAACGAGGATGCAGCTGACGTGTCATTGTGAATGTAGTTTACATCAGCCATGATAACGAGGATGATGCAGCTGACGTGTCATTGTGAATGTAGTTTACATCAGCCATGATAACGAGGATGCAGCTGACGTGTCATTGTGAATGTAGTTTACATCAGCCATGATAACGAGGATGCAGCTGACGTGTCATTGTGAATGTAGTTTACATCAGCCATGATAACGAGGATGCAGCTGACGTGTCATTGTGAATGTAGTTTTCATCAGCCATGATGATGAGGATGCAGCTGACGTGTCATTGTGAATGTAGTTTACATCAGCCATGATGATGAGGATGCAGCTGACGTGTCATTGTGAATGTAGTTTACATCAGCCATGATGATGAGGATGCAGCTGACGTGTCATTGTGAATGTAGTTTACATCAGCCATGATAATGAGGATGCAGCTGACGTGTCATTGTGAATGTAGTTTACATCAGCCATGATACGATGAGGATGTAGCTGACGTGTCATTGTGAATGTAGTTTACATCAGCCATGATAACGAGGATGCAGCTGACGTGTCATTGTGAATGTAGTTTACATCAGCCATGATAACGAGGATGCAGCTGACGTGTCATTGTGAATGTAGTTTACATCAGCCATGATAACGAGGATGCAGCTGACATGTCATTCATTGTGAATGTAGTTTACATCAGCCATGATAACGAGGATGTAGCTGACATGTCATTGTGAATGTAGTTTACATCAGCCATGATAATGAGGATGTAGCTGACATGTCATTGTGAATGTAGTTTACATCAGCCATGATAACGAGGATGCAGCTGACGTGTCATTGTGAATGTAGTTTACATCAGCCATGATAATGAGGATGCAGCTGACATGTCATTGTGAATGTAGTTTACATCAGCCATGATAATGAGGCTGTAGCTGACGTGTCATTGTGAATGTAGTTTACATCAGCCATGATAATGAGGATGCAGCTGACGTATCAAAAAACCACAGCGCCCAAGATGGAGGGGAGGGGGGGGGGGGGGTAACATGTAAAATGAATGAAATAGCAGTTGGAATTGTAAGATATGATAAACGACAAATTCCAGCATGAGCACGAACTCAGTATTACATTCATGCAGCAGAGGTTGGCACGAAAATCAAAGGGAGAGAAGAAATAACAATCGTGGGACAGAAAAGAAGTGTAGTTAATACGACTGATTGGCTTGTGTGTAGATGCGAGCTCAGATGAAAATGATTTAATTCGATAAAAGCGAAGTCCGAAAAATTTTTTTTAAGTTAAAATTTTGAAATTTCTCTAAAATAATGTAATTACAAGTAAGATTTCTGAAAGGTACTGAAGAACACACGAATGAAATTTATAAAACCGTGGATATAGAGCACTGTTTGTGAAAATGAAAATGCCAAAGTGTGTCACACAAATGCCAAAGTCACACAAATGGCAAAGTCACACAAATAACAAATTATTCATGCATTCAAAATAAACTCTACAACAATTAAAAGAAAGAGAGCATCAAGACACACACTACTCGAACAATTCTATGTAAAACGGCGAACACGCCAAAAGTAAATCAAATAGGAGCTTATTGTTGAGTAAAGAGGGAGAAATTTTAGTAAGAAGAAAGAGTACGAAGAGAAGGAAAACCCATCTGGTAGTTTACTTCCCGTGAAACTGGGGACGGGGGACAATGTCGATTGATCAAATGCACGGTACAAATCAGAAATACACGATGAAAAATACCAAAAATGTACAAAGACCAAGAATGTTAATAAAAAAGAAAATCAGAAGGTAACAATCGGGAGTTGTATTCATCAAAGGGTATCAAATCAATTTTGTTCCCCAAATTCAGAATAGGAATACAAAACCTGATCTTTGTTTAGAATAATGTCCCCCAAGTGTAGTAATTCAAATTTACAATACCGAAATTTCAAAATTGTATTCAGGTTTTTTTTTTTTCCAATATTTCCATCCAGGCTACAAATTACTCTAAAGGGTTAAAAAAAAAAAATAATAAAAAAAAAAACAGGGTCACCACAGTCACACGCCGAACTTGCCCACAGTCTCTCACAAACACACAGCATGTTCATTCCATTCGCACGCATCTACTTCATTCATTCAAAGGAGAGACTGAACAAGCAAGTGTTCATTTTTGGTGCTCACTTTATCAAACACAACAACAAAAAAGTCCACAATGACATTATCATCACATACGATACGCACGCATTTTTTGTCTACTACTTTTCATGTCCATCTCTCTCATGTAAACATATCCAACCACTTTTCCATCGTGTAAACATTTCCAATCACTTCTTCATCTACTACGTAAGGAATCCAAACTTTTTTTTTCTGTTGTTCTATTAGTACTGGATGATATTGGATATAGAAATTATTTCTTTGTTAAGTTCCAGTTGCTGGAGGCAGGTTCAGTCCACTGGATGGACGCTGACGTTTTCTGGAAAGAAACCCCAAGTTTGCTTTAGAACATGTTATTTTGATTTTTTTCTAAGACATTATACAACAAATCATGGTAACACATCATGCTCACAGATTCGTAGCATTCTGTTTTCAGCACATTTCTGCATACAGTTGGTGATGCAAAGTCAAATCTTTACAAGAATTGTTATCTAAATTTGCATTTTTTTTTAAACTAGTGATGCTGTTGTCACAAAATGCTCAAACTTTTTTTTTCAATCACATCAAACCTTTACATTTAACTTATGAAAAATTTCAATTTTCTATTTATGTATGTATTGCTGCCCATCTGGAAACTTACTCACAGGGAATGAAAATTACAACAAACAGAATCCCTTGCAGACATCTGCCTGTGCTACATCGCTGACCACTCTTTGGTCACTCGGAAAATAACATTTTCCATTTTGATCCCAAAGGTTGAAAAATATCCGTCTAATTGACCCAAGTCAAGCGACCAATCCTTTTGTCTGGCAGCTCCTGGTCTACCATACAGATCAAGAGCACACCCGTCATACAAACAGTGAGCTTCTCTCCCTTATTATGTAGCTCAGCGTCCAAATGAACGACAAGAACATGTTATGGATTCAGACACTGTGTATATATAGTCTGATGTTATGTCAAAATTAAAAAAATCGCTTTTCTTTTAAATCGCCACTTGATTTCCTCAACATATATAATACTTCTTGTTATTGCAGTAACAGAAAGTACTTTTGACATTGGCAAATTTAGTTTTCATGAAATGCCATAGCATTTGGGCTGAGCGCTGTATGTATTTGACATGCACACAGAAATGTGTTTCTTCACAAAGACATGTTCATTTTGAATGGCACACGCATATAAAAGGTTTTTTTTCTGTTTATTGATTTATTAGCCCCCCTAAATGTCCCTCCTAAATACCCTTGAAATGATGAAGGGGTTAAAATCAAATTGAAGTTCAAAGCGTGCGTGTGTTTCTGTTCCACACAGCGGTCTTCCATTCCCCAGAAGCTGTCTGACAACCAGTGGAACTGTTCCACATCAACCTGGACTGACCTTGAACCCCATCTCTCCTGCAACTTGATTGTGGAATGTGAATCCGCCCAGGATGAGGCGCGCTGCTATCATGAGCCGTGTGCACGTGGTGGGTTTTATGTGGAGGGTCGCTGTTATCTGCTGGGTCAGCCATCAGAAGCACTGACTTACCATCAGGCCAGGAGCGAGTGTGCAAGTCATGGGGGATACCTGGCCAGTTTCAACACCAAATCAGAGATGGATGCGGTGATGGACTTGGTGTGGTGGAACCGTCGAAGCCGTGACGTCATTGTTGGGCTGGCCTCAATCTCCCACAGTTCTGAGCTTATGTAAGATGTTCTGCATGTGTTCATGTCATGCTTACCGGATACCCCCCCCCCCCACCCCCCCCCCCCCCCCCCCCCATCTCCAGGTCACTCCCACCTTCCTGTCTTTGCCCACACCCTTCTAATTCTGCTGGTCAGTCAGTCAGTGACATGTCTGTCTGTCTGTCTGTCTGTTTGTCCATCCGCCTGTCCAACTGTCTGTCTGTCTGTCCATCTGTCTGTTTGTCTGTCTGACTCTCTGTCTCTGTGTCTGTCTCTCTCTCTGTCTCTGTCTGTCTCTGTCTCTGTCCTCTCTCTCTCTCTCTCTCTCTCTCTCTCTCTCTCTCTCTCTCTCTCTCTCTCTCTCTCTCTCTGTCGGGGGGAGTGAACTGCGACGTGAAGAGTACGGGTCAGTGTTCGGACTGTCTCGTTGTTTTGGTCAATTGTAAGAGAGTGACGTCGAGTTGCGACTTGTAGTTTTACAAGCGAATCGTTTTCGTGCCATGCCTTCAGCCCCTCTTGTTTAGGGCGCCTTGTGGCTCCTTTTTGCCACAGTTTATCGCCTTCATGTTGAAGAGGGCCTCGAAAAAGACTGCCATGAGGTTCGCCACTCTGACACTGCGAAACAAGGTTGCCGGTGTCACAGTAGGCTTGCTCCTCTCGCTGCTCTTCTGGGGCAGTCTGCTTTTAGTTGCGGAGATATTGAACAGAACCCTGGACCCAACAGACTTCGGCAGCTGAGAGTGAACAGCCAGACTGCCACTGCAGGACGCAGGACCAGCACGGACCGGACTGACGCTTCCCCGGACAACAGGCAGACGACTTCGCCCCCTCTTCAGCAGCCAACGATCGCTGATGTCAAGAACAAATTGGACTGTAAGTTTGATGGACTGGACAAAAGTTTAAAGGACCTTCGGGACCAATTTGATGCACTACACACATGGGTTCAATGATCTGCATGAGTAGGTGGGATATTTGAGAGAGGAAAATGTGGAACTCTCAACGAAAAATTCTGATCTCTTAGCTAAGGCAGAGCAACTTGAAAGAAAGACTGATGATTTGGAATGTCGCTCAAAGCGTAATAATCTAATTTTTCATGGTATTCCCAGGCCAAAAGGTGAGTCCAGTGAACAGGCGGAGGAAAAAGTGCATGATTTGCTAACTGACAAACTGGACATTACTCGTGATCTGGAATTTGACCGTGTTCACAGGTTGAATTCGAAACCTGACTCCCCCATCATTGCTTGCTGCTCTCTCTATAAAGCATTCTTAAGACCAAAGGTAAACTGAAGGGCAGCAATGTCTTTTTTTTTTTTTTTTTTCCCATTTTTACTTTCCTTTTCAACCAGATTTTCTCTCTGGTCGCTGAACACAGCAAATGCAGAATACAACAAAGAAAACAAAAGGACAAAAACTGGCTGTGAATACTTTAGTGAAACATACTTTCTATGGGAAGAACAGCCGGAATTTCACAGTAATATGTTGTGATTATGGACTGGATGGATCAACTGGATACATACCATACATTACATTACAATGTACTATGCAATACACTCATGGGACAAAAGTCGTCCTCTTTCGGCACTTCCGGCGCTACCTTTTTTTTTTTTTTTTTGATTTGAATATAGATTTTAATTTGGATGTGACATGGGACACCGATTGTGAATTGTTCTAGTTTTCGACTTGAGATAGTCATCAACTTATATGTTCTTTTTTTTTTTTTTTTTTTTTTTGAACATTTTTAATTGTTTCTTTTTTAACATAGACAGTACACAAACATTCATGCACCAGCAAATTTGACAGGGTACATCATACACAAATACAGACAGTGTTGATCCGTGACAGTAATTCTAAAAAAAAAAAAAAAAAAAAGCATCGGCAGGTTAATCGAAAAGGGGTAGATACATTGCCCATTGAGTCAGACAGTTTTTCTGAGACATATCAATACGACAGACATATTTTTCAAATTTCATATCTTCTTTTCAGATATGAAATATACTGAATGAATTGAGGCTGTTTACCTTCACATTTGCATTTGTAGATAAAATATTTAGCTAACAACAGGATTAAGTCAAAAACCTTGTCAGCTCTGTAATGGTTATCGCAATTAAATAAAACTATGTTTTCTGTTAGCGATATGTTTGAGTTGTTACATTTTTCATTTATCGAATTTGAAAAATGTTCTCCAGAAATGTTTTGTCCTTGCACAGGTCCAGAAGATGTGTCTTATCGTTTCTTTCTCGTTGTGACAGAACGAGCATTTGTCTGAATTGGTTATATTCATTTTTCTGAAGAATTACATTTGTTCCCAAAATTCTATGAGTTACTCTGATTTGGAAACATTTCAGTTTAATATCTTTTATTTTTCCAATTTTCTGAAATGCTTTGAACCAACAGACTTCAGTTCCTAGCCTTTCTTCCCACTTATTACAACACTTAGGCTCATTTGCATTTTCATTAAGATGTCATAATAGTACCTTGCTCCTATAGGAGCTGTTTTGATTCTATTCAGTAATTGGTTAGAAAAATTCGAGGCCCTGTGCGTCAAATTCAGTCCTATCTCTCTTGCGTATTTTCTCACAGCACATATGATTCCATGGTAAGTAACAAAATTACTGAACACGCCATACTTTTCTGTGAAAGATTGGAATGTGAAGAAGTTGCCATTGTCATCCAAAAGATTTCCTACAAAAAGTACATTATTTCTTATCCAGTTTTTATAATAAACTGTTTTTTTCTCAATTTTAATATGATTGTTACAAAAAACCGGTTCAGAACAAAAATCTTCTACAGTTTTGACATGTTTTACCTCTCCAAATTCTTTGTATGCTTTAAAAACATCTTTCCAGAATGTGTTTACACAGCCGTGGTTCGGCAAATCGGACCCTATGTTTCCATTATGTCAATATTTGAATACTGAAGTCTGAGAAGTTCTTTCCATTTATGGTTACTGGATTGTATTTTACGAATCCACGTTAGTTTCAATGCGTTCAGATATTTTTTAATGTTGGGAATACCCATACCCCCCGAGCTGATGTTTTTTAACAGACGTTTTTCTATTTATTCTATCTTTGTTTTTATTCCATACAAATTTAAACACTAATTTTTGAATTTCCTCACAAAGACGGTCAGGTGGATTTGGCAACAATATCCATAAATGAATGATTTTTGATAGCACAAGCGACTTAAGAACTGCGACTCTACCAAGTGGTGTAATTTGTCTTTTTAGCCAAGTTCTGTATAATGATTTTATTTCAGAGAACTTTTCCTCAAAATTCACAACTTCACATTCTTTCAAATCATTCGTGAACCAGACCCCTAAAATCTTAAAACGGTTTGGATTCCATTCCATCTTCAGGTGTGGTAAAAATTTCAGTGCTGAGTTCCGCATACTTCCAAGCCATACTGCTATCGTCTTTTCTGTGTTTAATACAAGCCCAGATACTCTTCCAAATTTTTCAATGGTTCTGATTGGTTCTTCAAACGATTTTCTGTCTCCCTCTAAAGTAAGTTCAGTGTCATCTGCGTATTGTGATATTTTATGTTCAGTATTTCCAATTTTAATGCCTTGAATATTTTGGTTTTCTTTTATCATGAGTGCTAACACTTCAACGCACATAACAAACAAGTATGGTGATATCGGGTCGCCCTGTCTACAACCTCTCTCAATGGCAAACCAGCTAGTTAGCCTGCCATTGACAGAAACTGTTGATTTAATGTTTTTATAAAAAGTTTTAATCCGTCGACTGAAGTCAGGGCCTACACCAAATGCTGTTAAGACCTTAAACATGAATTGTAAGTCAACACTATCAAATGCTTTTTTCAAAGTCTAAGCATAGTAATAGCCCAGATTTTCTAGTTTTAACAAGGCAATCCATGAGATCGTAGATAAGTCGAATGTTATCTCCTAAATATCGATTTGGTATAAAGCCACTCTGATCTTCACTTATGATTGAACTTAAAAATATTTTTATCTGTTAGAAATGCACGCAGATCCAATTTTATACACTACATTCAAAAGCGATATTGGTCTCCAGTTTTTTATTTGGTCTTTGGGTTTATCCCCATTTGGAATGCATATGATGACTCCCTCCTTCTGGGTAGTGGATAGTTCCATTTTGTCAAACCCTTCGTTTAAAGATCTTACGACATATGACCCTAACTGTAACCAAAAAAACTTAAAGAACTCAGCTGTGAAACCGTCACTTCCAGGGCTTTTGTTGTTGTCCATATTTTTAACGCATATCCAGCCTCTTCTAAAGTTATTTTCCCCTCCAGAGAGTTTTCTGTCCTCTTCCGTTAATTGTGGCAGTTGGTCGGTAAGGCTTGAGATTTCACACTGTTCTACAACTCTTTCCGAATATAAATTTTTGTAAAATGAGTTCACTGCCTCAGCAATGTCATTATCATTTGCTAACATTGTACCGTCCCTTAATGTAAGTTTCGTTATATGTTTACTTACATAGTTCCTTTTTTTCAAGGCTGCAGAAGTATTTTGTTATTTTTTCCCCTTCGGCAACCCATCTTGCCCTTGAACGCAACAAGACACCTTCCATTCTTTTATGTCTTAAACTGAGCAGTTCTTGTTTGACATTTTCAAGAGCTGCTTTTTCTTCATCAGTATGTAAATCCTTTCTTTCAATTTGTTCTATATTTTTTTCAAGCTCTTTTTCTCTTTTGAAAGCTTCACGTTTCTTCATTGTTGCGTAGGCAATAGTTTTCCCTCTAATCTTCATCAGCAGCGTATCCAAGAACAGCTGATCTGAGATAACAAACTGCAGATCAAACTTTGCTATATTTTCTATGGAATCACGACAATAAGGTAGGGCTGCGTACTCTTCAGTTACCTCTTTGATTACATTATTTATTTCTTCCACATATTTCATGTCTTTTTTAATAGGGAACTATTGAATTTCCACAGTAGACTTCTCTTCTCTTGTTGGCCACATTGCAGAGTTAATAATATCAAGGAGTGATCAGATCGGTAGCCAGGTTGTATATCTGCTTCAGTAACATAACTACTTAATATCCGAAATCAGAAAATAGTCTAGTCTATACTCTGCTGGAATGGCGTGTTCCTTCTCCATGTGTATCTCCTAAGCTCGGGATTCAGTTCCCGCCAAACATCTACGAGGTCCAGATTATCCATCATCATATCATCTATTTGTTCTTGCGCCTTTGGATTATTATTGTGTTTGTAGTTACAGCAGTCAAGAGTATAATTTCGGACAGAGTTCCAGTCTCCCGCAATGATTACTTTTTCAACCCCTGTATCTCGAATCTGTTTTTCTAATGTAATGTAAAACTCTGGATCGTCACGATTAGGTCCATACAAATTCACAATTAATAATTCCATATCCATTGCTTTTATCGAGGCAAAAATATGGTTGCCAAGTCGGTCCTTATAAATCTTGTTCAAGCGGAAATCAAAGTTATTATTAAATAGTATGGCAACCCCGCGGGAGTTAGAATTATGTGAGGCAAAATAACAGTTATAGCCCCATTCAGCTTTAATGTAGGCTTCTAGTTTCGGACTACAGTGAGTGTCTTGTAGCAGATATATCCCCCCCCCCTCTCTCCCTCCCCCCCCCCCCCTCTCTCTCTCACACACACACACACACACACACACACACGCACACACACGCGCGCGCGCACACACGCTAATGTACACATACGTACACGCGCGCACGTGCTTTAAATCACGCACGAATGTCCCGACAGTAGAGAGGAGAGAGAGAGAAAAAAAAAAAAAAAGGGGGGGGGGGGGCGCGGAGAAGAGGCGGCACGGAAAGCAGGGGCGGGGGGGAGGGGGGAGGCGGAGAGAACGCAGCGGGCGTCAGAGGATAATCTTGTCGTCCTGAAAAGTCAAATAAGTCTTTTCCGTTGTGCACAATATCGTAGATCATGACATTAGACGTAACGTGCATACAGATATCAGTGTAAATGCATTTTCATGTACACAAGCATATTTCAGTTACATACATCAGCAATGTAGGAGTGTAAGATGTGCATATATACGCAGTTTGAACCTAGACAACTCTTTCACAATCTGGTACACACGCAATTGTCAGCCACAATGTGCAAGTTGGAACACGTACACAAACGCAAAATGATGCATTTGCACATATTACAAATTCTCATGTTGCTAGTCGTATTTTGCGCGCGCGCGCACACACACACACACACACACACACACACACACACACACACACACACACACACACACACACACACACACACACTCGCATGAATAAATAAATTAAAAAAATCTAAAGCAACAGCTTCAGGTAAGTCGCACTAGGAACCATTCATAAACTCTTGGTTCACTGGCTAAGTGACACTAATAACATATCAGAATTGTATTCTTTTTTATGGGAGCACAAAAATCGCATGAATATGATGGTAATAATGTATCCAAAGCAGAGGAAAAAAAGAAAAAAAAAAAAGACATATCTATGAATTTTTTTCCATTTACAGAGATCACATAGCTACCCACCAGGAGTAAAGAGAAGTAACGAAACAAGAAGTCAAGTATTTACAGCCAAAACAAGTCAATGAAAAATCACACACTCCCGTTAACTGATCTGAGCAAGACACAGGTTCAGAAGAGTGTGTTGCCCTCTCTACTCGCGAACACACACACACACACACACACACACACACACACACACATACATACGCACACACACACACGCGCGCGCGCGCGCGAGCGCACATAATCGCGTACTCCCACTTCTGCGTACATCTACCGCAGAAAAAGAATGAAATATGAGGGGCCCTAAAGCGAGGGAGGGGGGGGGGGGGGGAGACCAAATACCAGAAGGGGGAGGCGGGGACCGGGAACGGTACAGGCCTAATAGACAGGGTAACTGTCTTGTCAACATTGGCAGTGAAAACTGTTGCCCAATATCATGTACACACAATTTGCACCATATAAAAATCATGACATCATAATCAAGCGTATAGTTATATCATTCTAGTTTTAAACACCAGAGACTTATGACCATAAACCTCTTTGTACATGTACAGAAACATGTGTACATCTGTCATTTTGTAGCAACATGTCCCACAAAATTCCTGGCCACAGTATGCAGAGATCGGTACACACAGAAGTATGGTTTATCATGTGCCCGCTGTCGGGGGGAGTGAACTGCGACGTGAAGAGTACGGGTCAGTGTTCGGACTATCTCGTTGTTTTGGTCAATTGTAAGAGAGTGACGTCGAGTTGCGACTTGTAGTTTTACAAGCGAATCGTTTTCGTGCCATGCCTTCAGCCCCTCTTGTCTTTAGGGCGCCTTGTGGCTCCTTTTTGCCACAGTTTATCGCCTTCATGTTGAAGAGGGCCTCGAAAAAGACTGCCATGAGGTTCGCCACTCTGACACTGCGAAACAAGGTTGCCGGTGTCACAGTAGGCTTGCTCCTCTCGCTGCTCTTCTGGGGCAGTCTGCTTTTAGTTGCGGAGATATTGAACAGAACCCTGGACCCAACAGACTTCGGCAGCTGAGAGTGAACAGCCAGACTGCCACTGCAGGACGCAGGACCAGCACGGACCGGACTGACGCTTCCCCGGACAACAGGCAGACGACTTCGCCCCCTCTTCAGCAGCCAACGATCGCTGATGTCAAGAACAAATTGGACTGTAAGTTTGATGGACTGGACAAAAGTTTAAAGGACCTTCGGGACCAATTTGATGCACTACACAATGGGTTCAATGATCTGCATGAGTAGGTGGGATATTTGAGAAAGGAAAATGTGGAACTCTCAACGAAAAATTCTGATCTCTTAGCTAAGGCGGAGCAATTTGAAAGAAAGACCGATGATTTGGAATGTCGCTCAAAGCGTAATAATCTAATTTTTCATGGTATTCCCAGGCCAAAAGGTGAGTCCAGTGAACAGGCGGAGGAAAAGTGCATGATTTGCTAACTGACAAACTGGGACATTACTCGTGATCTGGAATTTGACCGTGTTCACAGGTTGAATTGGAAACCTGACTCCCCCATCATTGCTTGCTGCTCTCTCTATAAAGCATTCTTAAGACCAAAGGTAAACTGAAGGGCAGCAATGTCTTTGTGGGGGAGGATTTCTCCTTTAGAGTCAGAGAAGTCAGACATGGTCTCTCTCCCTATCTTAGAAAGGCAAGAACTGAAGGAAAGAAAGCTTCGATGATTTTTGATCATGTACTAATTGATGGTTTAAGTATTTCCTTAATGAAATGGTAGCTTGAGAGAATCAAGATAGGGAGACGGCTGGCCACCTGATCAAATATGTCTGACAGTGGAGAATAATGAAAACGGGAATCTCAGTAACTTAACACCGTTTGATGCTACGGTCTCCGATGGTAGTGTCGCGCGTGAGCGGTGTTCTATGTGTCAGTCGTGCCGCGCGGAGCTGCCAACGCTTTGCGCGTGTAAGCATACGATGAACTTTTCGTGTTCAATTGTACATAAATCTGTTTCCTTTCTAACTTGGAACGTAAATGGTTTGATGTCTAAATTTAGAGATCCCAACTTTGTTTCATTTCTGTGTCAATTTGAATTTATCTGTTGATTGAAACATTCATTGAAGATTGCCGTGATGATCTACTTACTGGTTATAAAGTATTTAGTAAACCTGCTATCAAATTTTAAAAAAAAAAGGGGAAGAAGATCGGAAGGCGTGGTTTGTCTATTAAAGAATGCGCTTACCCCATGTGTGAAATCAGTTGAAGTGAATTCCTCATTTGCCTGTGTTCTTGATTGATAAAATGTTGTTTGAATCAGAAAAGGATATCTTATACGTTTGTCGTATATTCCACCAGAAAGTTCCCCGTTTTATGTCCATTTTTGACTTAGATTATGGTGTTAGTTTACTTGAAGAATGTTTGACTGACCTTTTGTTAAAAAAGATGTATATGTCATCCTATGTCATCCTATGTAAAGGCGACCAAAATGGTTGCTATATGTACGTTTCTGAATCTGGTTGCAGTGTAAACGACTATTTAATTTTGTCGAATGTAACATTTTGCTCTTTGGTATGACAGATGTGAACTAAATGTTTTGGAACGTATAGATTCTGACCATTTTCCGCTGTCTTTTCAAATTGCTGCCTCATTGGGAAACTTGGTAGAAATTGGTGAAGTGATGCGAGATTATACCTTAGAAAAAATGTTTGGAATGATGAATGTTCCTCGTTGTTTAGTGATACATTAGCTAATGAAAATTTGAGTAGAAATCTTGATATTGCCCTACGTTTAATGATTCTGACATAAACAATGCTCTAAATATGTTTAGCGAATGTTTAATTGAAAGCTTTGAATGTAAGAAAAAACGTATGCATGTCATGAAAGAAAGAGCGTCAAAAGACTGGTATGACCAGGAATGTCTTGTTGAGAAAAGAAAGACCAGGAGGCTGTTGAGAATTAGTCGCCGTTCGTTGGAAGACAGGACTGCATATGTGATAGCTAGGCGTGAATATAAGCATTTATTAAAGAGAAAAGAGAAAGAGTTCAATAAATCAATAATAGATAAGCTTGTTGCATCTATAAAGTCTCAGAAAGAGTTTTGGGATGTTGTCCAGAGGATATCACCACAAAGAAAACAGCCTAGAAATAACATTACAATAGATGTGCGGTTTCAACATTTTCAAGCATTGTTACAATCCAGCGATGATATTAAATTAGATCAAGAGGTGTTTGAAGATGACTCTGATGGTTATATGAATCGCTCCATTAGCGAAGAGGAAGTATTACTAGCAATTAAAACATTAAAAAAATCGCAAGGCAGCCGGTCCTGATGGAATCATTGGAAAGCTATTTAAAATTTTTTCTACCCATGTTGTGCAGTTCTGTCTAAAATTATTCAACAAATTATTTAATGATGGTGTGTTCCCAGACAGTTGGACAGAATCAATAATTGTGCCATTAAAAAAAAAAGTGATGCGAATGATCCAAACAATTACAGGGGTATTTCTCTTAGTAACATTAGTAGTAAAATGTTTTGGGATGATAATTAATAACTGAATGCAAGAATGGATTGAGGAAAAAAAATATTACGGGTGATTATCAAGCTGGGTTTAAAAAGGTTATTCGACTGTTGACCACATGCTCACCTTGTTGGCTCTAGTACAAAAACAGTTTTCTTTTAATCGAAAATTATATGTAGCTTTCATCGATTTTGAAAAAGCTTTCGATTCCATTAATAGAAATCTCCTTTGGCCAATTATGAGTAAAAATGGTTTTAAGGGTAAACTTTACGGATGTTTTAGAAGTACGTATAATGAGGTGAAAGCTAAAGTTCGTTGTGGAGCTAAATTCACAGATTATATCTATTGTTCAGCTGGGGTTAAACAGGGCGATGCCTGTAGTCCAGTTTTATTTTCACTGTTCATCAACGAGGTAGCAATTGAGGTAATTAATAACGGGAGACATGGGGGATTGTTGACTTCTGATGCGTTTGAATTGGTTTTTTTTTTTTTTTTTTTTTTTTTTGTTACTGGCTGATGACGTGATTTTAATATCAGAGACAGTCATTGGTTTACAGACACAACTGAATAGCTTACACCGCTCAGCTGCATCTCTCCAGCTGAAAGTTAATTTATCTAAAAGTAATATTGCTGTGTTTCGTAAGGGTGGTTATTTGAGTGCAAGAGAACGATGGCTATATAATAATGCTCCCATGCCTGTTCTGAATGCCTATAGATATTTGGGTTTACTTTTCTCTACTCGTCTGAGTTTGTTAGTGCTTGCAAGGATCTTGCTAGCAAGGCCAAAACTGTTCGTTTTGTATTATGAAAAAGTTACATGTTTTCAACAATACGTCCTTTCATGTGTTTTGCAAGCTGTCCAATAGTCAAGTGCAGCCAATTGCACAGTACGGATTGGAATTATGGGGATTAGATAACGCTGCAATCTATTGTGAATTTGTGCATCTTTTCGCGTTAAAAACTTTTTTTCTAGGTGTAGATAGGTGGACGCCTAATGATCTCGTGTATGGTGAGACGAATAGGTTTCCTCTATATATTGTTCCTGCCGTTAAATGCATCCGATACTGGCTTAATTTACTCCATATGGAAGAGTGCAGAATACCTCGTAAAGCTTATAATATGCTTTATGATCTTGATTCTACAGGGAAAAACAACTGGGCTAGTAAAGTTCGTATGTGTCTTTTTGAATACGGTTTTGGTTTAGCATGGCTGAATCAGGGTGTTGGAAATGTTAAACAGTTTATAAGTTGCTTTCGTCAACGACTACTTGACTGCTGTTGCAAAAATGGTTACATCATGTGCATAATAGTAAAAGGGTTGATTTGTACAGACAGTTTGGTAATTCCCATGATCTGAAACCGTATTTAACTTTAGAAATGGATAGACACTTTAAATACACAATGGCAAATTTTAGACTTGGAATATCGGATTTAGCAGTACATAAATTTAGAATCGATGTTGATGACAATGATATGCTTTGTCCTCTCTGTAAAGTGTCACATGAAAATGAGATGCATTTTGTTCTTTGTTGTCCAGCCCTCATGGACATTAGAAATGAATTTATTAAGCCGAAATTCTATAGACAGCCTTCCCTATTAGATTGACCCTATTGATGTCATCAACCTCAACAACAGATGTTAAAAAGTTTTCGTTATTTTGTATAAGGCATTTAAAATGAGAGAAATTGCTACCTCTTAAAAGTTACAAATGATTTGTCTTAATTTCATATACTTTGTTTACATGTCGCATACATTTGTTTCCAATGTACTATTTCCATACCCCTTCATAAGGAGCCTAGGCCTATGTGAATAAATCATCCGAATCCGAATCTGAATTTCTCTCTCTGTCCCTCCCTCCCTCCCTCCATCTCTCTCTCTGTCTCTCTCTCTCTCTCTCTCTCTCTCTCTCTCTCTCTCTGTCTCTCTCTCTCTCTTTGACACACATACACACACGCGCGCGTGCGCGCACGCACGCACGCACACACATGCACACAAGCATGAACGCACACACACACACACACGCACACACACACACACATGCGCGCGCGCACGCCCGCACACACACACACACACACACACACACACACACACACACACACACACACACACACACGTGTAAGACAAATCAATAAAATATCTAAGATTGCTCTCATATGGGTCACAGAGAAAAGATTACTTTTTTTTTCCACTTTTCGCTTGCGTGTGTCAAGCAACGACTTTTACTTATCGTCGTCAGGTCACAAATTTGTTGGTTATCCACCTGCGTCGGATCATACGATTCTCTAACCTGTGCTTGATCATACCATAATTCTGTTATGTTAGTTCACTTCTGTTTCATGGGCGTCAGTGCATGGTGTAATATCAACTGAGCGTGGTTCTGATGTTTGAACTTCTGCGTCGATTGCCATTAATTCCAAGAGAGTATTGATCTGTGTCTTCTCATGTGTCCCTTGCGTGTGTCACTTGACACTCGATATACAATTGTGTCCACAAACACTTTTGTCTGCCCTTGTTGATCTACACGTCCCATGTCAGTGGTGGGAGTCCATTCGTTTAATTGAATTGTGTAAAGTGGCATTGTTCTAGTGACTAGTGTCAGACCATCATTTAGAATCCATGACTAAAGAAAACGGACCTGCACTTTGGAGGATGGTGGTATGAACAATTATCTTTCTCCGATGAGTGCCCTGTTATGTTGTTATTTTTTTTTTTTTTTTTTTTTTTTTTTTTTTTTTTTTTTTTTTTTTTTTTTTTTTTTTTTTTGCTGTCCCAATCTCTGCGCCACATCAGAGGCAGTGCACCCACGCCGCTCATTCCGACACCCCGTCCACAGCCACAGCCCGGTCGGCCCCGCTGCAGCTCCGGCACCGGCAATCCACAGGGAGCAGTCATTGTCAAGTCGTCAAGAGGTAACCCACCGGAGGAGACACTGCACTGCTGCCGAGTCACTTCGGTGGTGTTTAGTGGCGCCTGTTTTGATCTAACATACGCAGGACACCACCTTCTAAGCCCCACACTGGCGACAATAATTGCTTAGTCGCGGAGCCGGCGTGAGTGAGGTCTCCCCCCGGTGGGCGCCACCACGTCCGTCCAACGACAGCCCCCATGGACTTGCCGATACCGGTGACCGCGACGGAACCAAACCAAGGCCACAGACGTGGAGAGGACATGGAAACTGAGGTCACCATGAGAGCAGGGGCATGAAGGGCCACAGAATTTGAGACTTTTTTTTGTGATCGATGAAAATGAGGATGATGATGATTAAGATGCTACGGATTTCCTTTTCGGTCTGAGACTACATAACAGGGCTTTACTCTACGCTTCCTTTCATAATACATCCCGGCGTCAACCAGGCCCGAGAGATACAGACACCTACAGTGTTGGTCAGGAAATTTGAGCAACACTCAGAAACGCATCCTTTAAGTGGATAGAACTCGACTGTGTGGTCCCAGTCTTCTCAACTGAGTCTGCAGCAAACTCAACTCCGGGTACGAGCCGGTCGGGGCAGAAAAAAACTCACATGATCCTGATGGGATTGGAACCCACGACCCTGCCAGCCGGGAGTCCGCGACGCTAACCACTTCGCCACGGCGGCTGGTGCCCTGTTATTCTTACTCCTAGACATTATTCCCAAGACTAACCTACCCATTCGTTCTCGTTCCTATGCCAGCATTTATCACCCACCAGCTGACATGAACACATATTTAACACACACACACACACACACACACGCGCGCGCGCGCGCGCGCGCGTGCGCACGCACATGCACACTCATGCAAGCACGCGGGAGCGCACTCACCAACGTGCGCACGCACGCAAGCAACGAACGCCCCTACACACACACACACACACACACACACACACGCGCACGCGCGCGCACGCGCACGCGCGCGCGCACGCACGCACGCACGCACGCACACTTACAAACTCAATGTTCGAGTAGTAAACAGAATGATAACTGAGGGGGAAAAACGTTGGGAGATCCTGTGTATTTGTCTTTGCGTCTGTGTCTGTCTGTCTGTCTGTTTGTCCGTCCTCTCTCTCTCTCTCTCTCTCTCTCTCTCTCTCTCTCTCTCTCTCTCTCTCTCTCTGAAGCAGCAGGAAGGAATGCAAAATTACTTCACAGGATAGCTAACCATTTTGAACAGATCACCTGTCTCAACGTGTGGTCGCGCCTTGCCCTCAAGCATGATGAACGTCTTGTAAAACGGACAGACCAGGTCACCATCATGCGTCTGAACCAACATTTCTTGATTACTATGTTGAAAAACTGTAGAAAGACGTGCTGACCTTTTTGTTTCTGATTTCGTCTTTATTTTTAACAGAGATGTCTCTTTTGATGTTAGTAGCATCTTCAACGGTCACATACGATTTGGTTCCCTTGTTCCCCCCCCCCCCCCCCCCCCCCCCCCCCCCCCCCCCCCCCCCCCCCCCCCCCCCCCCCCCCAAAAAAACAATGTGTCGCAAGATGGAACGTTTTAGATGTGTCCTATCTCTTATTAGAGGAAAGCACGCTGCTCATTTGTAAAAGAAATTTTCAGATGTGAGAATGCGGTCGTTGTCCGGTTAGATAAATGTGTTCAATGTTAATAAAGATGCTATTCTTATTGCGCATTACGTGGTCCTAGAAGGAGGATCAGTTTATTATAACAAAGAACTGAAAGACGGAATTCTGATTCTTGAGGAAAATGTATTGCAAAGTGTTAATTATAAACACGTTTACTTTACAATATGTGGGAAACTTCAATTCCAGGGCAAATAACTAACAATCTCAAGAGTAGTAACATATTTAACAATGTACAGTGTACAGGTGATGATGACGAAGATTATATATATAAAAACGTTGTTCAAAAGATGTAATTGTGAGTGATTTCGGACGATCATAGCTGGAGTTTTATTTTCTGTTCAAACCTTTCGATTGTAAAATGATTTAATGAAGCACTGAAGCAGGAGAATTCACTTTCCCTTATGAACACAGCGCGTATTAATTACTTCTTGGTGTCAAATGAATATACCAAACATCACATTGGAATGTAAAAGTGAACAACGTGAGAGTGTGTGTGTGTGTGTGTGTGTGTGTGTGTGTGTGTGTGTGTGTGTGTGTGTGTGTGTGTGCATGTTTGATCTCAATTACCTAAAAGAAATTCATTTGTTTCAGGAAAAACACTACTTAAAAAACAAGCTTTTAGTTTCTAGGAAACAGCTGTATACATGTTTGCTTTTCAGTCAGCCTTTACATATTGTTATTTATTTTTAATTTTTAACTTGTGTTGTATTTCAGGGTTTGTTGGTTGTTGTTGTTGTTGTTGCGTGATGTTTTTTGTTCTGATGGATAACGGTACGGTAGTGTCGAATTATCTTATGCATTTTCCGTATCAGGAAATGAAAAAAGGTTCCTATGTGAGAAAGAGAGAGAGAGAGAGAGAGAGAGGAGAGAGAGAGAGAGAGAGATGTACACAGCCTACTTTGCATTACAGCTACCCGACGGATGTTCGGAAGGTGGATGATCAGACGATCGCCATATCACCCAAGAGTGTGTTATAAAACTCTACAATCATCAGAGCATTCGTAAGTGGAATAATTAAAAAACAGGTTCTGGGTGCGAAGAATGCGCTTATGACTATGAATGGACTATTAGATGCTCTCTCACTCTCTCCTCCCATCTCTCTCTATCGTCGCGCGGCGCGCGCGCGTCGCGGCACGTGCGTGTGTGTGTGTGGCGTGTGTGGCTGGACACTTATTCACGACGACTACTACTACCACGACGACGACGACGAGCATGATGGTGATGATGATGATGATGATGATGATGATGATGATGCATGTGATGGTGGTGGTGGTGGTGGTGGGTGATGACAATGATGAACGATGATGACGTGATGATGACGATGACGAATGTGGTGATGATGATGATGATGATGATGATGATGATGATTAAATGATGATGATGATGATGATGATGATGATGATGTTGATGATGAGACGATGATGATCGTGGACGGTACCAGAAGAAAAAGAGAAGAAGAAGAAGAGAGACAGAGATGAGAGACGAGAGGTTGTGAGAGAGAGAGAGAGAGAGAGAGAGAGGACGAGAGACCGAGAGGAGAGAGAGAGAGACTTGTTTATAGCTCAGAAGTGCGAAACCGCAAAGGCCATGTCAGAGCGTCACAGCATTGAATAGTCAACTCAAAAAATCATTAAAAAAAAAAAAAAAACATACGCATACGCACACACCCCTAAAACACATGATTCCAAAGGCACACTGGAAAAATTCATCAAAAAAGCTTTCCTCTAATGAAATACCAGGACCTGGTGAAAAAACGTTGATCTTCAGTAACACCCAAAAATTTAGATTCAGAGCAGGATTTCCGCCGCCGAACAAGGGTCTTCTCCTCTGCGAAGTGCCTATGTCCCACATTACGCAAGTCCCAGCGCTCCAAAAGAGAGCACGATTCACTGTGAGTGGCACACGACGCTGATAGGAAGGTACCACGCAGCCCCCCCCACCCTTCACCCTTCCCCAGACAACAACGGTGCTTCAGAAGGAGCCGCCCATGCGATACCAGCCACAACACCACACACACACACACACACGACACACACACCACATCCCGACCCCTCAGCTTTATTTCTTTCCAACGTGCCGCGGACGTCGGGAGGACACTTAGTGAAAGGGCAAATGAACAAGGCTTAACACAAATTTCTAATCCAACATTTTTGTTCCTGTCGTCCGAAGTAGAGGGATTGTATCAAACTTGTGCATAGTTAACTATGGAAATCAAATACCTAGAAAAGTGATGACGTTATTTTTGCACAATTGTTTTGTGTTGTCATTGTTTCGAATATCGCCTGACCACTTGTTACAAGCTTTCATGCCGCATCTACGTTTATCTATAGGAAAATAAACCTAGTCAAGTTTGGTAATAAAAGAATTGTTGGTGAATGTTCGCCAATACAGTCATCTCAAGAGTGCTGATATATTACATTTTTCACGACCAGCCACTAATTATCAAACCGACAGGCCCGATTTGTAATGGCCGCTTAACAATACTGAACACATCGCTGCCAGATTACCTGTGCACAGATGACATTCAATTCGCCGAGTACAAGCGCGGTTAGTTGGCTGGTGGGGGAGCAGCCTGCAGAAAACACCCTCCATCCCTGACCTGCTTTCACGGGCTTGGCCTCTGCAGCTACGGGCGAAATTGTAAACTCCCTCCCCTGCCCATCAAAACTAAGTAACTTGCTCTGAGGGGCGAGGGGGCTCTGAACGGCCCCCCCCCCCCCCCCCCCCCCCCCCCCCCCCCGGCTGCTCCTGGAAAACATGACAAACACTCTTTCAGGTTTGGACGGACTTGGAATAGTCCATTATAAGTCCACAACTTCACTCTTCCTGCCAGAGGTCCCTGATACAAGCCTGAGATTTGGGCCCCAGATCAGTGTGGGGGACAGACAATCTGCCCAACTCCCACTTTGTGGCACTCTCAGCAAGCGATATTAACAGACTCACTGCCTCGAACGCTCGCATTGCTGGGAACCTGAAGCAAAAGTCATGTTGCATCCATCTGATTTCAGACAGGTGTACATTTTCGAACAACTTCAGCAGTTGAGGGTGCTTGAAGTTACAGCTGGCAATGGCCTCCAAAGCAGAAAGGGAGGTCCGACAAACTAAGGACAATCTTTATGTTTTGATTCAGAGACCATTTCACAAGCCAGGACCAACACTACCAACTCAGGCAGCTGTAAATAGACCTGTCAGTGGGGAATGTGTTTAGAACATCTCTGCGAAAGCGAGGGCTCTCCTCCGCCCATCACACAGGACACAAACACGAACAGTGGTTTATGTTGAGGGGACCCAGACCCAGTAGCCTGTTATGGTAGGAAAACCTGGTGAGCCACTGACCACACACCCCACGAGCCCAGTCGCCGAGCGGATCAACCCCGTAAAGATGGAGAACAATCGCATCTCCCTCCCCCCTCCTCCCCTCGCCCCCCCCCCCCCCCCCCCCCCCCGCCTCCCCTCCGCCCGCTTAGGCATTACTACCCCAATCCACGCTGCGCCACACTACTCTCTAATCTCAACTCTCGTCTCTAAAATGGTCAATGCCCATCGACATGCGAGCCGTCCTCGCAAGCATTGGGATGTGAGCTTTAGAAAAGTTCAGTTTTTGATTTAAAAAGAAAGAACAAACCACACCGTACCAGAAAGATTTTTGGCATTTTTCAGACATGGCTGAAGTGGTATGGTGGATCCATCCTAGAAGAACCCAGAATGGCAAGAACCGACGAAAGCTGGACATGATATGCATTGGCGTTTGGGCCCTGCTAAAAGTGCAAACGCCTGGTCTACTTCGGCACACTATCTAGTCTCCATCGTAAGCCGACACAAAGTTTGAGACGATCGCAGCACATGAGGTTTGCAAGACTGGCGCAGCAGGCGGAATCTATCATGCATCGGTCTACAGTAACCAAGTTTGGCCATGTTGACACGCAAACATAAGTACGGAACGAGATATGCTCCCTGGTGTGGGCACAACCAACTCGCATTTATGTCAGTCAGCGTGACACGTTCCAACACGAAATTGCGAAACCGTATCAACTCAGCCAGATAGTGTTCAACAAAAATGGGCAGTTATGACCGTAGGATACACCATGTTTACAAAGAGTTCCATCTAACGAAGATCTACATTTTTTGCGCAAGTGGCATCATAGACCTGCGAGTCCCGATCGAAAAAAAGATTGTATCCAACAGACGCTGTTTATTAATGAAGACGTTGCAGTATGGCGCTTCCAGTAGCTGACCAGGGATGGTCAATATACGGTGACAACTACTCGGCCGAACGCTACATACAGACCGTCCATTGGTGCCAAAAGGCCCATCTCTTTCGCAGCCTCGCACACCATGTCTGGAGCGCAGCCTTCCCCTCCACCAGCTTGGGCAGATGGTCATCTGGTCTGTGCCATCTGGAACACATTTTGAATGGTTGGGCAAGATCGCCATTCGGCCTAGGTCTAGGGAATAGTAAGCAGGATAATCGGATCCCTCCAAGGAGTGGCGGAAACAACCTGGGCGGTGTAGAGACATGGTCGCATACCTCGCAAAGGGTCTGGGGTCACAGCTCTATACGACATATTCAAAGTCTTATATAAGTCGCCAGCCAGGAGTTTCGAGTCATCCTTTTATTTATATTAGGAATTATATGTGGGACTGAGACATTCTACAGTTGCTATGAGGGGTGGGGGGGGGGGGGGGGTGGGGGGGGGGGGGGGGGGGTGGGGGGGGGGGGGTATGGTTACCTGTGAAAATGTGCTACACGATATCCACATTTCATTTTAAGAACTGTGCATTGATATGTCAAGAACAGTTATTCAATGATCATGAGAAGAGGGTGCGAGCGTTGGCGACATGGATTATGCAGTAAATATGTAAACTGTGAAACCAAAAAGTCAGATGGGAGGGGTACAAGGACGTTTACAAACATAATAATGATGAGAAGAAAGAGAGGGTCATGAGGGGTCAGGATTCCTCACATGCAAGCATGTAAAAAAAAAAAAAGAAAAGAAAATCATAATCAATTTACTTGTCAGAAGATTGCGAGCAAAAGGGAGCGACTAGTTTTGGACACTTCTGACGCCGTGTAGCATTTCAGCGCATATTCGCTCGAATTTTTGAACCAAGTATTGCAGAACTGCGAACATTTAGATTGCTAGTATAATTATTGGAATAGTTCTCAACAGTAGACCAATCCAGCTAGGGAAATCACAAGCATTCGACGAAGAGGAAGGA
>JADBJO010018016.1:17500-36280 GCA_016801955.1 Conus betulinus | reverse complement strand
TTAGATGAAGAAATAGGAGGAGATAAGCATTCATATCGCAGTAGTAGATAATCTGCCTAACAATATGTGCTTGAGTGGGAGTGAATTGGGAATAATAAATGCTTCTCAAATGAGCCTTCAGCAAGCTTATAGTCTCCAAGGGGGGAAACATATTGTTAGTCAGGCAGAATTGTCTACTACTGCAGATGTGAATGCTTATATAAAACAGAGAGAGTTTAAAAAACCACAACAGACAAGATAAAAAGATTTCAAAATTTTCGGCTTTACTGCCTTCCTCAGTGGTGGTGAGTCAACTGGCCGGCGAGTCACACAACATTTATCCATGCATAAAAAGAAAGTGAATAAAAATTCACTATCTTAAAAAAACAAGAAGCTAAAAAGGATTTCACGTACAGGCAAATCGTTCAAATGGAAGGGGAGCAAAGGGACGTTGTAGTGTGGAAGAAGGGGGCTGAGTGACAGTGTGTAAAACGTGCGCGCGTCACGCACATACGGGAGTGTGGGCGTAAATGAGTGTGTGTTGGTGTGAGTGTGAGTGAGTTGTGTGTGTGTGAGTGTATGTGTCAGTGTGTGTGTGTGTGATGTGTGTAGTGTGTGTAGTGGGGGTGGGGGGGGGGGGGGGGGGGAAGGTTCGGTTATCAAACTAAGCAAAGCACTTTGATTGACTTACCTGTAGATCAAATAGTTTCTTGATTGATACACATGAATTGCCGATTCAGGCCTGTGGCTTGTGGAACTCTTCGTTCACTGGTGTTATTAATGATTTTGGCCTGTTTTACCCTTTTACCATTTAACTGTTACCATTGTTAATATCTCCATACCCTCAGAGGGGTGACAGGAAAGGGAAAATATTGTTAAGTTGCTATTGATATTACAGTCGATAGCAGGCTATGATAATGATGCTACAAAGGTATGATAGAAATGGCGTTACACTTCGATGCTACAGGTGTTGACTGTGATGTTACAAGTGATGACAGGCGGAGGGCGACGATATTACCGCTTTATAATATGATGTCAAAGGTCATAACGGGCGGCTGATGCTACAGGTGTACACTGTGATGCTATAGGTGTACGCTACGATGCTAGAGATGATAGCATTTGAAGGTGATAATGTTACAGGAGTAGTACACTATGATGTTACAGGTGTACACTATGATGTTACAGGATTACACTATGATGTTACAAATTTACAGGTGCACAATATGATTGTTACAGGCGTACGCTATAGATGCGACACTATGATGGTACAGGTACAGACTGTATTGTTGCAAGTGATACCAGGCTATGATGCTAATGTTGCGGGTAATGCAGTAGGATGTTATAGTGTACGTTATAATGCTTAAAGAGTCCACCATGATGTTGCAGATGATAGCAGGCCTAGGTGATGACGTTACAGATGGTACACTTTGATGGTACAGGTGTGTACAGTATGATGTAACAGTTATATGTGGTGAATGTTACAGGTATACATTGTGATGTTTTCATGTGATAGCAAGTTACGATGATGATGTTACAGGAGTACACTATGACGTTACATGTGAACAGTATGAGTTTACAGGGTATTCACTATGATCTTACAGGTATACGGTATGGTGATGAATTACAAGCGTACAGTATAATGATGATGTTACAAGTACACACCTTGATGTTATAGGTATACACCATGGATGTCACAGGTGATAGCAGGTTGTGATGATGATGATGGTGTTACAGATGTTACACAATGATGTTACATGATGGTGACGTTAGAAGTGTACGGTACAATGATGATGTTAGAGGTACAAACCGATGTTGATGTTACAGGTGATAGCAGGCTATGATGAGGGCAGAGAACTTCAGACAGCATCCCTTCATCACTGTGCCCAATTGTACTCCACACTGGTCAGTACACTGTACCAATATACCAACACCCACGATCAATGGTCAGTACACTATACACCTCAGTGCTCCCACACTAGACAAGTACATCTGTACCCACCACTCATCCTTTCCTTGCACAGTAATCCAGCTCCTCCACACTAGTCAGTACACCTGTACCCACACCCTCAATCACTGCGCTAACACCTACTACCACTCAGGTCAGTACACCTGTACCTGCACAGTCTCCCCTTCTCTTCAGTATACTGTACTCCACT
Source organism: Conus betulinus (assembly GCA_016801955.1). Classification (NCBI taxonomy): domain Eukaryota; kingdom Metazoa; phylum Mollusca; class Gastropoda; order Neogastropoda; family Conidae; genus Conus; species Conus betulinus. The sequence continues at coordinate 34,145 of JADBJO010018016.1, read as the reverse complement.
GACTGTTCACTAGGTACAGTCTTCATAGCTACACCAGTCCTGTTCACTCCAATCGCTGCGTCCCACTCCTCACATGATCAGTGCATATGGACTCATACCCCTCTCCCTCTTCCTCCTCTGTGCCCACGCTACTACACACTGGTCAGTACGTTTGGAACATATCCTCTCCTTCCTCCTTGGGTACCCCACTACTCCACAGCTGGTCAGTACACCTGTATCACAAGTCTCCCTTCTCCATTATTATGTCCGATTATTCTGCAACTGGTCGAGTACATCCGTACCCACAATTCCTCTTCTTCCTGCACGTGACCTGTATTCTACACTGGTCAGTATGCCTCCTGTACTCCCACTTTCCCTGTCCTCCATTACTGTGTCCGTTCATCCACATGGGTCGGTACATTTGTACCCCTAATCCTCCCTCTCTTCCTTAGTCCACTGTGTCACTAAGGGGGTCCACACCAGTCAGTGCCTAAGCTCCACCTTCTGCTCAAACACTGTGCCCCACTTCCACACTGTCAGTGCATCTGTATAGACCCTGCATCTTCCTTCCATCACTAAGCCGCACTGGCTAGTACAGCTGTGCCAACACTTTTCCCTTCCCTTCGTTCATTAGGCCCCAGTATTCTGAATTAGTCGGCTCACCTGCCATAAAACGGTACTACTCCACACTGTTTAGTGCACCTGCACTTACATCCACACTCCTCTCGCCCCCAATCCCCCCCCCCTCCGTTCCCGTTGCCCCATTACTGTACGACTCCCCTCATTCTAGTCGCGCACACGTGTGCTCAGCCTGCATTATGGGCCCTACATAACCATACTGGTGAGTGCACCTGTACCCATCTCCATTCCCTCCATCACATTAACCAGTGCACCTGTACCACACGCTCGAGTACCACACTGGTCAGTGCACCTCTACCCCTCTTCTCCCGTCACTGCGCCTGTACACTGTACTACCTACACACTCGAGCCCTGCACACGGGTCCAGTGCACTTTCACCTTTATCCCTCCCCCCACCCGCCCTCAATACTGTCTCTTACCTCACACTATCGGTAACCTGTATTCACACATTCCGATGCTCCATTCAGGTCAGTACACCAGTACCACACCCCTCCCCTTTCCTCTGTCGCCGTCTCACTACCCACGCTGGTCAGTTGTATATGTGCACGACACCCGTACCCTTCCCTTCCCTTGGTGCGTGTGTGTGTGTTTGTGTGTGTGTGTGTGTGTGTGTGTGTGTGTGTGTGTGTGTGTGTGTGTGGTGTGTGTGTGTGTGTGCGTGCGAAATACATCCCCCAGGTTTACGAAATGAATATTACTACTTTTCCGGTAATTATTCAGTTACTATCCAGTTACGTTCAGATGGCAAACTCTTTAACCTTCGACGATTCAGGCCAAGACCAAAGTATTTGGTGCCCTTCTGAGAGAGTTCCTCTCTGCAGATGACCTGTGCACTGGCCGCGCACTCCCTTGAAGACATCCGATGCATCACAGATCGCTTTGCAGGGGCTCTGTCAACGCTTTGGACTACAATCAGTCTTGGTAAGACCGAGGCCATGTTCCATCCTTCACCGTCCACTGCTGGCAGTGCTCCACCATCACCTGTGGCCATCACCAACACAAAGATCAAAAATGTGGGGCAAGTTCTGCTATCTGGGCAGCACTGTAAGCAGCAATGGATCTCTGGATGCAGAAGTGACGTTGCGCATCTCAAAGGCCAGCACTGCCTTTGGCAGACTCTCAGAGAGTCTATGGCAAGACCGTGGCATCAGATTGCGCACAAAGGTTGCTATATACAGAGCTGTGGTTCTGAGCGCTTTCCTGTACTGTTACGAGACGTGGACCACGTACCGCCAACCCAACTCGAACAGTTTCCATCAACGATGCTTGCGCAATATCTGCAGCATCAAATGGCAAGACAGTGTGTCCAGCCTACAGGTCCTGAATGAGAAGTGTGGCTTACCCAGCATTGAGTGTATACTCATCAAAAGCCAGCTCCGATGGACAAGACATGTTGTCCGTATGGAGGACAGCAGAATTCCAAAGATGCTGCTCTGTGGACAACTGAAGGAAGGACAACGTGACCAAGGAAGGCTCTCAAGAGATAACAAAGACACATTGAAGGCCAACCTCAGAAGCTGCAACATTTGACACTGCTTCCTGGGAAGACGTCGTCCTGACAAAACACACTGGAATCAACAGTTTGTACCTAGGGCACAAGGACATCTGAGCGCAACAGAGCAGCTGCCATCCAGGAACAGAGGAATCTGAGAAACGGGGCTCATTCTTGCAGGACTTCATTCCACGCAGCGTCTGTGGAAGACTTTGTACCCCAAGAATTTGTCTTCATTCCACATGAGGACCCACATCAGCAGATGACCTGCCCGCCTACTCATCCGCCGGAACACGACAGGAGAATCCATCATCATCATGACAAGCAATCACGAAAAACAACATAAAAATAATGATCGAGGCTACCGTTCACCAAAATGTCGTGTTCCCCCCCCCCTCGCACCCCCCCCCCCCCCCCCCCCCCCCCCCCCCCCCCCGCCCCCCCCCCCCCCCCGATAATGAAAAAAATGGTTCAGGTCCAGAGGTTCATGGACGAAGGGATAAATGAATGGGTAGAGAATCACCATGTAAAGGGCACGGGCATGATGGAATACGGCCCATCCCTCTTCTTCTGCCCCTTCTTAACCTTTACTGAATTGTGTCGGTCTTTCGTTTACTGCCGGATGGACAGAAATGGTATGTAAACTAAACAAAGAAACAAACAGACAAAAAAACAAACAAACAAAAGAAAAGCAAAACACCCTACAGGCCCGCACCAGTGATTTCGACTCACACCCAAGGGCCCTGCTTTAAAATTTTACGTCACTGGAATGTATTCTAGTTTGTTTGTTTATTTATCTTGCAAAAACTAAAGTTGAATTTTACAACATTTTTTGAATGCTTGGACAGAGACATGAGGGCGTGGCGGGAAGACGATGGGGGTGATGAAGGAGGGATTTGAACCCTATTAGTACTGTCCCCAGGTGGACGAGGGCGTGGCGGGGAAGACGATGGGGGGTGATGAAGGAGGGATTTTGAAACCAGTCCCTATGTACTGTCCCCAGGTGGATGAGGGCGTGGCAGGGAAGACGATGAGGGGTGAATGAAGGCGGGATACTGAACCCTGTATACTGTCCCCAGGTGGATGGGAGGGCGTGGGCGGGAGAAGGAAGAGATTGCGGGTTTGGACTGACGGAGGAGATTTGAACTCTGCTCCCCCCCAGTGCCAGGACGTAGGTCCGCCAGGACAAGGTCGGCCAGGGCCAAGTTTGCCCCAGGCTAGGCTGTGTCGTTGTTTCCTGAAACACCTCCAAATCCCTATCATGCATCAAGGACGGTCAGTCCAGCCCTCTCCGGGGTACCCCGACACACAACACACCACAACACACACAACACACATCTCCGTCCCTATGCATCAAGACTGTGAGAGTCAGGGCCCTCCCCTGTATTCCGCCACACACACACCACACACACACACACGACACACACACCACACACGCACGCACACACCGCACACACACACACACACATCACATCACACCACCTCAAACACACTCACTGTTCACTCACACACGCTCACACACACACACACACACACCACACACAACACACGCTACTCTCTCTCTCGCTCTGTCTACCTCTCGTCTCCTCTTTCTTCTCTCTGTGTTCTCACTCACACAAACAACACATCGGATCTCCCCTGTTACGCCCGACACACACACTGTACACACCACGACACACACACACACACCACACACACACACGCACACACCACACCCACACACACACACACACACACACACACACACACACACACCCACACACCACACACAGAGTCTCACAAACACACACACACACACACACACACACCACACACCACACACACACAAACAAACACACAACACAACGCACACACAGACACAATCACACTCACTCAACACCAACACACACACTCACACCACACTCTCTCGCTCTCTCTCTGTCTGTCTCACTACAAACACACACTCTCTTCTCAAACTCAAACCACACACTCAAAAGTCTCTCTCTCTCTCTCTCGTCCTCTCTCTCTCTCTCTCTGCTTCTCTCACTTCTCTCTCTCTCTCTCTTCACTAAACTGATACGCCTTTTTCTTTCTACTGATTTTTTTTAAAACCAGGAAAATGATAAATGAGATGTATTATTTACCCTTCGCTTTTTTTAATGATTGTAATTATATCAGTAGATGGATGAATGATATGGTCACGGATTTTATCGGTGCATGTCATCAATTGATTGATATGTCCTAATAATTTTGATTTCTTGAAACACTGGAACTAACGGTGGTGATAAATGTGGTGTGTCCTAATTTTACTTTTGATTGTATTTGATGTATTGGTGATGTATTGTTGTTTCTTTATACAAATTCCACAGTAATGTTTAGCGATATTATATTTTGGATAAGAAAAAAATGAAAATAGCACACTCACTCTCCCTCTCTTTCGTATTTGCGGTGCTGCTTATTGATGTAACACCACTTTCTTAATAATTCTAGTCTTGTGTAGTGTATGGCTTAGGGGGGTAGTTAAAAAACGGTGGGAGGGAGGGGGGAGGAGGATTATGATGGCAATCTCTCTCTCCTCTCTCTCTCTCTCTCTCTCACACACACACACACACACAACAACACACACAAACACCACACACACACACACAACACACCACACACACACAAACCACACACATACACACGCACAGCACAAGCACACGCACGCACGCACCGCACGCACGCACGCACGCACGCACGCACGTACCACAACGTACACACGCACCACATACACACATCAATGATGAATAAGTGTTATGATAATTGATGGCTAGGGAATTCATGTCGCTAAACTGATAAGTCTGATTGTACTGCTGTTCGTCCTCGTCTTGCTTTGTAACCACATCATGAAATTGTAAATTAAAAAAAAAGAAAAGTGATAATTATTGATGCATTGTATTGTCTCATTATCATGCTTTGCAGCTTGTTGTATTTTACAAAAGTAATACAACTCTCTCTCTCCTCTCTAACAACACCAGAGGAAGGACATACACTTATTCTGTCCCTCTGTGTGTTGTGAGTTTTTTCTTCCTTCTGGTAATCGATTTCTTTATTCTTGTTAGCATGTGTTCAGTAACTTTTTTTTTTCTTTTTCACTTTAAATTCCTCTATGCCTCAACGTTAATGGAGGAACAATCAGCCTCAACTTTTTAATGTATTTGTGAAGATACGTGATGTTTGTTAAAAGTGTTTCCAAGTTTTAGAGAGTCGCATATTCATGCTTAGTCCCTTAGCAGGGCAAGGGCGGGATGAAAAAAGCATGTTTGCGTTTATCTGTTACCTTGGAAATAAACGATTATCATTCCTCATCAGGCATCATCATCATCTCTCTCTCTCTCATCTCTCTCACCTCGTCATCTCTCTCAGCTCCTCTCCTAATCGCTCTCTTGTTTTTTTGCTGTGTCCAGGGGCACGACATCCGTACAGTGAGTCCTGCCATGCAGCTGTTTAAGTGCTCGATTGAGTGCAAGATGTAAGTCTTATCTGTGAACACACACTCACAACACACCACACACACACACACACACACACACGACAACACACACACGACACAGCACACACACATACACACACCCGCGCGCGCCGCCTTCGCATCGCACCCGCACGCACGCAACGCACGTCACTGCGCACGCATCTCAACCGCACATGACAGCACACTACACACACACCACACACACACACACACCACACACACACACACACACACCACACACACACGCATATCGCCTGCGCGTGATGCACACCATCACATGCAACTTCCTGCATGCCACACACACACCACACATGCACGCGTTGCGCACGCACGCACGCACAGCCCGCGACATACACACAGACACTCACTACACACAACACACACACCACGCACACACACACAACAGCACACACACACACAACACACCACACACACACCCACAACCACAGAGAGATTTAGATTTCTAGCAAGTTCCACACGAGTGAGAGACCCGAGTGAGAGATTTACTGGCAATGACTTTCCACACAGAGAGAGAGAGAGAGAGAGAGATCCAACTATAGAGAGAGAGAGAGAAGAGAGGCAGAGAGATGAGAGAGATGAGTAGAATGAAGCGGGAAGAATGGAAACCCTTTTCTTGTACGCATAGCGCCGACAGCTCCTCCTGAAGCGGGTGGGGGAGAGGGGGGGATCCAAACACATATGTCACACATTGACAGCCGCTAATGTAAGAGACACATCAAAACACAGAGAATAAGTTCTAACGTCCTCGTACACGAACGAATATCATAGGCACATTTTGCGATATTAGTATTCATATTCTTTAACTACATCAGCACACGGAAGGGGACTCCTTTGAAGGCTTCAGTATAATTGCTGTTACTTTTTGTCAATCATTAATGCACGCTTGGACTAAACATGGATATGCAAAAAGCTTCGCGCGGAATGTACTTTTGCCACTAAGATGGCAAAAGCCTAGGACTCAGCAAAGGGGCTCAGAATATGTACTTAATCTTTCTTTTTACATTTGGCATTGATCCCAGACGAATAACTTGGAGCTTTATTATACCTGTCACGATCGGGCCACTGCCTTGAAGATAATACATTAACAATCTTCTGCATTTGTAAGTATACAAGTCTTTGACGATATTCATGCAAAATCACATTACATTTTCCAACCCCCTGATTAGAAGCCATACTATTCCAATCTATTCTGAATAATATTCCTCTGACACCGGACAACCCCATGTATACATGCCACGCCTACGTCCTACGTCTAGGCCATAATATCCTAATGAAACGTTATGGGTAGTCAGTTTCACATCAAAACGTAATATAGTGTTCAAATGCGATTACGTAAATTTCACGCCAGTATCTAATACATTGACCAAACTAGTTTTTATATACAGGGCTGACGTCATGAGAATGAGGAGAGAGAGAGAGGGGAGAGAGAGAGATATTTCATGAATCATTACTTTAAAATTAAACTAGATCCCCAGATGACCACGATCCAGCATCTGAGACAGTGGGATCCGTCGGTGACAACAGTTCTAGCTGACGCATTAACATCCTGCTGCAATGCCATGGGGTCACTCGTTCCCAATGTACAGGCATGCACATAGAAACATTATGCGCCAAGGTCTTGCTTAAGGAGCATTATATATTTGTTTCGTGAATTTTATTGTGTCTGAAAGTTGATTCGCCTCATTTCTTTCGTAAGGCCATCAAGCCATGTGGTTTTAAGTAGACAGATTAAAAATCAAAGAATGGGACTATTTGGGTAGCTTGAACTGGCGCATAACGATAGGGTCAACGGTTTAGCTGTGCAAAGTCCTGAATAGTCCCTTCAAGGCTCCAGGGGAAGGTCATGTATTTGAAGATTGGTGCTTGCAATCGGTGACAAAATCCCCCCCCGAGCGAGGGGAAACAATTGGTGGGCGACTTGTCCTTCTCTTATCAATGTCAGTTTAACCTTAAATGCTGGCTCAAATTTTTGGTAAGCTCAAAAACGCTTTACATGCGACTCAATACAGTGATATCCAGTGCGAGGTATCCTACCTGTAGCATTGTAACCCGAGTTTTCTTACACCAGTAAAGTAGGAGTGTCTCCTCGCACCAACTTACATATCACTGCAAACTGGTTTTTCGCATCGTTCCCCAGGGTCCAAGTTACGGCACACCAAGGTGGTCTATTCGCCCTTCCATGCCAGGAGACGCATGATTGTTCCGGCACTGAGAACCTGTCCCAGGACCATGTCGCCTCAGCATGAAATACTCCATACCGCCTCCTCACACACGACATAACATACGACCACCTCTATGGGAATCGCTATCTATAGCAAAGGTAGGAACCTGATTTTACGAGCTGAGTCGGAGATATGATGCCAGCTCTGGATGTGGCTGGACGTGCTAGTGATGCCAACGTTTGCCTTATTCCTGCTGCCGAGATCCCCCTGTGGACTTTGCTCGTTTTCAGGGTAAGCATTAAAACATTCCCTGATCCAAAGAAACAGAACTAGATCGTCATTCTTTGAACATTTTCAAACCTGATACTGTTACCACGAATATTTTCCCAGAATTCATTTGGTGTGATTTTTTCAATTGGCGTGGGTCAAAGTACAGAAGACACGACAAGCGGGAAGCAATCTTTGTTTGGATGTTTGTTGGCAAAGTCAAGTCGCCAGTTTACCCTCAAATTTTCAGGATGTCCAATAGGATCAGCGAGGCCTGTACAGGCAGTGAGTACATGTGGAAAGGAAGTGCTCAGAACATTTCACTATTGGCAGCCAGGTTCTTCCCATCGTATCTCCTCTGGAAGAAAGCATAGCGATGTCATAACTTATCAATCAAAACCAGCAGCTGGTTTGGTGAACAAACGAAATTTCTTGATTGAAGTTGTTTGGTTCAGAACCATCTATGCTTCTAAATGAAAAACATTGTGCATCTTCTGCCTTTTCCGATTGAGCAGAGGAGACGAGAGAGAGAGAGAGAGAGAGAGAGTGTGGGGGGGCTTGTGACGGGGGCAGGCACACACACACAATAGGAGATTCTGCTGTTGTAGGCAGTTGGTTGCATATTAATTACAAGGGAGGGGGGAGTACATTAAAGGTTTTCATGAATTGAGCATTTACAGCGTGTCAAGTTTTTAGGCTAAGCACTCAACCAACCACCATCAGCAGTTAACGACCATTATCACAAAAGAAGAAGACGCTCTAAAAGAAATGAAAAACAGACATTTTCCTTACTCCTGTATCTGGGTAGAGGTCGGATGGGTGCAATGACAACTTAAGGCCAAACACGAAAGCTAATGTGTGGTAACAGTGTTTGACGTTTTTTTTTCCCCAGAGTTTTGCAGAAGAATTGCTTCATTATGACCCCCAACAACCGTGCCTTTCAACCTCACTGGTCACCCCCACTCCCCCGCTTCAGTCTCCATCAATGCCGGATTCTCTCCCCCCTTGGCACAGGCAGGGGCGGACTAACCCATCGGCCCGCTACGATATCGTGGGCAAGAAGTTTTACGAGGTGACCGTTTCTCAGGTGGCCAGGGCCCTTGGAAAAGCTGACCGCCCCAACAGCAGTGACTCAATGGAACAAGAAAGAAAAGAACATTTTGGCAGGGAAAAAAAAGCAAGAGGATCCAAGAAGTTGGAAAACGAGAGTCTATAATAGAGGTGAAAGATTTGAAGAAAAGCTGTTTACATCCACTAAAATACTTGATTTACTGTGCATACATCTGATAAATTTGAACAACACATTTCCATTATAAAACAGTAACTTTGCAAGAAAAAAGTAACACTTACAAAAAAAAAGACTGATGACGACAGTTTGTTTCTTTTGAAATTCAGTTTACGAACGTTTGATTGGGAGAGCTGGTGAAAACTTCAATGTATCACCCCAAATGAAAGAAACAGCATATTTATTCACACAACACCGAAGATACAATAGTATCTCTGTTTCGTATCTGATTATCTTCTATGTAACACCGAGCATGTTCAAGTGTCTTTTGAAACGTTTTTTCTTACACCAGACAACAGTAAAACATGTCCCCGAAGCTTCCGTCTTCAAAGAAAGGGCAATGCAGACATGAAATTTCGTAATCCAGTTAACAACATATTTGTTTTAAAGAGATACCTTGCGTTTAAGGGAAGGGACACAAAAGGAAATCTCCTTCAGAGATAATGCTTTCACAGTGTCTCCACAAAGGAAACCAACAAGACCAGCGGACAGCCCCGGTTTTCAGTCCGTGAAAAGCTCGTCAAGCTTGCTATTGTATTCCTGGTTACATGCTGTTCAGAAGCTCTTGAAATATACAGAGACGAAGTCCCTGGGGAAAAAAAGTAATGAACAGAATAAAAGAGTTTTAATTAAAATTGATAAGACTAAAATTGGGATTGAGAATCTGAATGTGAAAATATTTGAAAGAAAAAAAATAAAAGGCCAGAATTGAGGTACAAAAAAACAAAAAAAAAGAACAAAGCACAAGCAAACAAACAAACAAAAAAGTGTACAAATCCCAAGACTAGGCTAGCAATACTAGTTCATTGAAATCCCAAGTTATTTTCTCCATTTGAAGAAACAAAACACAAAGCAGACAAGGTAATGATAGACATTTTCTTGCCACGTTTGTCCAACGTGACATTTCCAAGCTTGCCCTTCTTCTTGAAGGAATAACTGTCTGAAAAGGCAGTATGGCGTTAGGGATAGGATTACACCCTACAAAATGGAGCTGCTGAATAGGCCTTGATTGACAGTCTCAGATCAGGTCATTACGTTTGCTGGGATTTTTACCATTTAACAGTATGGCATCTGTCTTTGGCTTCCAACATGGCCGGATAGAAACAATGGATAACCGTTTGTCTTTTGTATCTTTTTTTTTTCTTGCCTTAGTACTATATGCCTTGTACTTTATGTCATCATGTCCCGGGTTTGAGAATCGTAGCATTTGGGTATACATAGTATAGAAATACTCTTTTTCTGACACGCCAGATTGAACTGTGCCTGAATTGTTTTTCTACTGTTAGTAAGTATTTTCTTTTTTTCTTTCTTTTTAAAGTACTATGAATCAGCCTCTCATAGGGTCTGAGTTGTTTGGTATTTTGAATAAAAACATGGTTCTTCTGTTTGGACTAGGGAAGGCTTTTTCTTTTAATTTTGGAGGAAAAAATCAGATCAGCAGAGTGCATGATGTGAACGTGGTCTTTTGCTAGGAATTTGGTTTCCGCTAGGGACTAGCCTGCTTAAAAACACCACACACACACATACACACACGCATCACTGCGTACACACAAACACACACACACTGCATACACTCTCGCTCATGTCACGCACGACATCACATACAACCACAAGACCAGCATGAATAAATTAGAGCAATTGTTTATTCAGCCGCACATTCTCAACAAGTAACAAAACAACTTAATCAACTATCAGATACGACTAAACCTAGGCAAAAGCAAACACAAACTGAAACACATTTTCAAAATATGCACACATGGATTCAAAAACTGAAAACGCTGAGGTTTGAAATTCGCATCTGAATGCAATAAAATACTCCCCCCCCCCCCCCCCCCCTCAAAACAGTGCTCAGTTCAATTTTCATCGTCAGTGAACTAACAGCTCCAAATGGTATTGCCTGTTTTCTCTTGTAAAACGTAACACAAAAATACCCATACATACACAACAAACTATATACAAACACACACCACAAACTGTCATAATGTCAATATCTCATCATCTGCAATTGTCAGCCAACTGTCTTGTAAATTCATCAAGACTTGTTCTTCATTGTCTGTAAATTTTAATTTTGCACAAATACCTGGCTATTACACTGACCTCATAAACATCACAACTCAGAGCTTTGCACACTAAAAAGCACAATGGAGGTACACCTGCTTCTTACTACAAACAACAACAAGGTAGAGGAAGAGTTTAACTGTTCAGCACTGAAGTAAGCAAATACAGCGCCACACTGAAAATGAGATATAGATTGCTACAGCGAAGCATAATGAAACGTATATCTCGCACACACACACACACACACACACACACACACACACGCACGCGACGCGCGCGCGCGCACACACACACACACACACACACACACATACACATCCCAACAATAGTATTCACATGAATGGAAAGATTTCAATTCAAAGAAATGGAAAAAAATTTTCATTAAAAGAAATAAAGACCAGCCACATCTGTAATCGAATGTGTATGATTTAAACATAATTTTTCATGCCAACATTCTGCAACCATACACTGAGCATCACGAGCTTCTGCAAGACGAATCAAAATTTAACTGGATAAAGATTTTTCATGCATGGGTATACACTTACAGCAAACACAAAAACACACTTCATGAATGCATATGCATCACTTATTTCAAAAAACATAAAGGTGGGATTAAAAAATGAGAGAACAGTGATATCAAAAAATCGAAGGAGAAACAGGCTGAAAAGCAGCAGTAGTGGAAACCTGACAGGTAGAGACCAGAGTTTCATGGTGCTTTGAACACTGCAGAAAGGTGCAGTCTGAGAAAATGAGATTCTGATCATTTAAAAAAAAAAAAAGATAAATGGTGATATATCAACAACATTAAAATGTACCCATCCTCCTCACATGCACACACTGAGGCAAAGACTATGGCTAGCATTTTTGCTAACAGGAGTTGGGCAGCATTTGGAAGCACTATCCACATGTCTCTTGCGGTCAGTAGCAAGAGCTGACAGAAGTCAATATTTCATCATGACACCATCTTTTATACATTCAACAACATGGGCCTCTGAAGCCAGTTTGCCAAAGTCATTGTGAACATAAAAGAGCCAGAAAATCAAAAGAAAAATTAAAAGATCAGTAGAATTACTTAAACTCGTTAAGAACACAAAACTCCTGTGAGTAGAAAATCAAATCATAATTGAATCGATCAGAACAGATGTGCACACAAATGCACGCTTACATTCATAAATAGGTGACAACTGAAACACTTGCGCATTAGTGAACTCAGCACATGACTGGAATAATTTGTTTCTCTCAGTTCCACTTCACCATGTCACATTTCACCTTTTCTACTTCAACTGTTTGAAAATCATCTGTTCCACTTCACCTATTCACATTTTTCTGTTCTGCTTCACCTTATTCACAGTTTTCATTTGTTCCACTTCACCTATCTGAACATCTTCTGTCCCACTTCACCTATTTGAACATCTTCTGTTCCACTTCACCTAGTTGGACATCTTCTGTTCCACTTCACCTATTTCACATTTCATTTGTTCAACTTCACCAATCTGTGGGAACAGCAATGTCGGGGTTTGCCTTGAGTGAGGTGGTTGAACACCACGTTTACCATCCACATGTAGATGACGCTGTTCCAGGCTTGTGTGTTCAGTCAGCACACACACATGCAGCGAGCCATGGACAGCGTATCCAAGACCAGAACATCCGCTCAACATGTTTCATCTCTGCTGTCAGAATAACACCGAGTATTACATAGAGAGATCATGTCTCAAATAAAGAAAAAGACATTCTCGAATGAGCAGTTATTCCCAAGTTTGGTGGTGCTGTGGACACAACTCACTTTGATGGCTTGACCAGATCCGTTGGAAAGACCCACACTGTGCTTCTTAAGATGTCTGCAAGTGAGACATGAAGGTCAACAAAGTCAGCCAAACAGGCTGGGAACCCTTGGCACCTGACGGCAAGACAGGAGACAGGCCATCAAAGCTCTAGCATCAACAGCGACCAGAGAGAGCATCCAGCAGTGGCAAGAAGAAAGACAAGACCAGCAACACCAGAGGATAACATCAGTGTTGCCACAACCTCACATGGCATTTGCCTGCAGTAAGGTTTGGCGCTCTAGAAGTGGGCTGCAGGACCACAGTGGGCTTTTACAAACTCAGCAATGACTTAACCATGATACAGCTCCATTATCTCCAAAGGGCAAAAGAATGCCAGCAAACTGCTTCGCCTATTCTGATTTGTTCTGCACTTTTTTCTCTTCTTTCTGTCAATTCAGAATTAATCTGTTCCATTTTTCACCTGCTCATATTTATTCTGTACCCACTCAGTACATACTGCCCACATCTTACGGTTTTTTGCTCTTTTGACATGCTGTTAACGACATACTCTTGTTACTGGATGCGCCTAAAGAGGAGAGTGAGGATACTCCCAGTGGGGGTCACATTTCTATACTATGACCTGTTACTATATGCTGACTTGATCAGACGTGTGCTTGTGTGCATGTGGGGTGAGAACGTGGGCGTGGGTGTTGTGCATCTACGTGTAAAAGCATCTGGTGTGTGTGTGGTGTGTGTGTGTGTGCGCGCGCGCGCGCGCGCGTGTGTGTTTGTGTGTGTGTGTGCGTGTGTGGCTCTATAAGTGAGTGTGTACGTACAAGCCCAGCATAAATTACAATATTCTCACGGTTAAGATTGTTAATTTTGATGATGTATTTCCTTATTTTATGGCTTATTTCATTATTTATTTCTTAATTTGATCCATATATATATATATATATATATATATATATATATATATATATATATATATATTGTTAAAACTTTGATTAAAATGTAATTGTTAAAACCTACAGCGCTGTTTCTTGCTGGTGCAGTCGTCAGGGTATGGGGGGTCGGTGTTGTCAGTGTTTTATACGTGTTCGCTGTCTGCCATCACGTGCGGTCAGTGGTTTTCATGTGTTTTTTTTTTATTTCTGCTCGCTGATAGGAACTTCCATTTGTGTCTGCAATTGTTAACCATTTCTATCCTAGTGTTTAGGGTTGCTAATTTTGGTTTGCATAGTATCATATATTTTTCTGTTAGGCATAAATTACATCTTTTGAAATGTTATTATATGATGCAGCTCTTTTTAAGATTTTCCAGGATATGTTGTAGTCTATTTTTTTCATCTTTGAGTTTCCAAATATATTTACTCAATTCTGTTTGATTTTTGTATCTTTCTTTGTTAAATGACAGTTTATGATTTGCATATCTAGTTTTTGAATTGGTTTTCAGTGATACCTATATATGTTTCTTCAGCGTTCTCTGTGATTTTACAGTGGCTTGATATACAATATTGCTATGGAGGCATTTATTGTTTAGAGGGCACTGTTCTTTCTTGGTACAATTGCAAGATTTCCTTTCTTCACCCTCGTTTGTCTCTGTACTGCTTTTCGTTTTGTTGGTTGAATCAATGATGTTTTTTGAGATTCGGCATACATGAGTATGATAATTTGATGTTGTGCTGGTTAAATATGGGGGTTTGTACCATATGATTTTCTTTTTCCTGTTCTTCTTGTGTCTGCTCATATCATTTTCCCGGTCATAGTGTAATTTATAGTTGTAGCCACTTTGGTGTAACGCTTCTTGGTACTCAGCTGCAGTGTTATTAAATACTGTTTCATTACATGACAGATTAGATAATCTCTTGTTTATGCCTCTAGGTATTGTTTTGAGTATGGAAGGTGGTGATTACTTTGATATTTACATAAACAGGTGTGTCATTTGGTTTTTTTTGTATGGTTTAAATGTATGTTGGTTGAGGTCTAACGTGATGTCTAAATAATTCACTATCTTTTTGTTTGCTTCTGTGGTGATTTTTAAATTTTGATCGTGGAAGATTTTGCACAATTCTTTTTTCTTATTTTCAATGTTTCTAGGGCTATCGCTCAGTGCAGCGAGGCCATCATCTCTGTACAGTCCAATTGGTTTTCCAAGTTTTTTTTTTTTAATGTTAGATAGCATGAATAGTCCGACAAGTTCGCAGGTTTCGGCACCATCATACGATCCCATAGTAACATCAAAAGTTGAACTTTTCCTGGTGTTCTTGGTCCAAGTCTCGTTTTTGCTGTGGAGTAAAGTTTTCTTTGTATGGAAAATGATTTCCATTTCTAACCCTGATATTTCAGTGTGTATTTGTTGGCAATTTTATAGCTTTTGCGAGCAGCTCTTCATCTATAGATGGATAAAAATCTACTACATCAAATGTTATAAAGACTGTGTTTTCTTGCTTGTTGAGTTTTTTAAACCATTGTATAACTTCATATGTATTTTTTCCAGAGGTTGAATTCGGTGTGTTCTCTCTTATGTTTTTTTATGGTTTTCTCTAAAAATTTTTTTTTACTGATTTTTTTCTAATTTGGATTTGGATGGGTTTATCAATCTACATGTTGGGTTGTTAAAAAAAGGTTAGGTCTTTGTGTTAAAAAGCTTCTCTTTCTGCTGTTGTCTCTACTCTATCACTTAGGTCCATTTGCTGTACAAGCTCCTTTTCTTTCTTCCTAATGTGATCATATGTAACTTTGTCAGTTTTTTTGTAATTTTTTTTGGATGTTTTTATCAAGGAGTTGTGAGTACTCTTTAGATTCCATTTTGTAAAACTTGCTGGTTTTTGTCTACTTTCACAAATATTTTTCTGTCGTTTTGGATTAGTTTGATTTCCTTTTTTAACGATGTTTGAAATTCGTTGTTTGATTTTTTTTAATTCTATGTTAGCTATCATTTTTTCATTTTGTCTTCAAATGTTCTCATTTCCTCGATGGCTGGTGGTGCTCGCCATGTTTTGAAGTCATAAAGGTTTTTATCTTCTTTCTTGGCATTGGGGTTTAAGAAGAAGAATACTTTCCATCTCATGTTTTTGATAAACTTTTCTGTCTGTTCTAGAAAAAGAGAATGGTGCAAAATCTTCCACGATCAAAATTTAAAAATCACCACAGAAGCAAACAAAAAGATAGTGAATTATTTAGACATCACGTTAGACCTCAACCAACATACATTTAAACCATACAAAAAAAACCAAATGACCACACCTGTTTATGTAAATATCAAAGTAAATCACCCACCTTCCATACTCAAAACAATACCTAGAGGCATAAACAAGAGATTATCTAATCTGTCATGTAATGAAACAGTATTTAATAACACTGCAGCTGAGTACCAAGAAGCGTTACACCAAAGTGGCTACAACTATGAATTACACTATGACCCGGGAAATGATATGAGCAGACACATCTCCTGACACATTATATCAATTGCATTCAATACGAACC
>JADBJO010018016.1:5000-7500 GCA_016801955.1 Conus betulinus | reverse complement strand
ATCATGATCAGTTGCTTGGTTGACTGAGAGTGGACTTCTATGTCTGGTCTCATGCCACTCTTGCTGATGATCTCTGGGTGACTCTTCCATTCTGGGAGGTCTGCAGTGCACTCCCAGTCATCTGCCCCATCAGCAGACTCTGCCTGCATGTTCCGAGTGGCATTGTTGTTCTTGGCCATGATCTGCTGCCTCCTGCCGTGAAGAATGTTGCAGGTGCTTTTGGAGTCCTGATTTTCCCCATTTGTGGTGTTGGTACTACTAGCCCAGACTGCTTGTATAATCTCTTTGAGCTCTTGGTTGTGCCTCCGTGTGTACATTCCTTGAGCCAGGCTACTTTACATGAGCCTAGGACATGCTCCACTATTTGTTTTTTCATGGCAGAGGGGGCATGCAGGATCGTCTGTTTTTTTCCCCCACTTCACCAGGTTTGCATTTGAGGGCAGAAAGTCATATGGAGATCTGAGAATAAAGCTGATCCAGAGAGGGCCCATGTGCCAAATGTCATTCCAAGTGAGACTTCTTTGGAGTGCATTCTCCCACATTGTCCATTGCCCTTGCTGGCTCTGCTGGACTGCTTTTTGGAGTCTTTTTTGGTCTTCTTCTTTTATGTTCCCCTGAATCATCATGTCTCTTTTGGCTTTTCCTTTGGCCTTTGACCACCATTCAGTTTTGGTCAATCCCCCAGTCCTTGTCTGTTGGTCTGTGTGTGTCCTGTTATTTCTGTGATCTTGAGACTTTCTTTTGCAGAATCCATCGCCTCTTGAACTTTCCATTTTCTACCTGTCTTCCGCTGGGGCTTGATTGCTTCTACCACCTTGTCTCCTGAGTCATCCAGCATGCTTTGAAGTCTGATCTTCCCTGCTTTGTATCTTCCAGGATGGATTTCAGTGGTAGTTTCAGCTTTGCTTGGCGACAGTACAACGCTATGTCAGTGAGACAGGGTGGGACACCAAGCCATTTCCTTGTGAACCTGTTGATTTTGGCTTCCGTTGCCTTCACTATGCTGGTGCAGATGTCGTATATCATCAGAGGCCATAGGAGTTTTGGTATCAGCATGAACTACACACACCAGACCTGTATTTGCCAGGGAGCCCCACACTGGTCAATGGTCCCCAAGCCTTCTTCTGACATCTGTTAGGTTTCTTTTGCTCTTTGTGTGTCTTTCAGGGTATTATCATACCATCTTCTAGGGTTCTTGACTGGGTCTTTTGTGACTGCTGGAATGGCCTGGTTGGAAACACTGAAGACCACAGGTTCGGCCACTTTTCCTTTCCTCAGTAAGAGACTCCGTGATTTCTTTGGCTTGAACTTCATTCTGGATGAGGCAACTATGTCGCCCAACCTCTCCAGCACATGACCTGTCTCGTCTTCTCTGGATGAAAACTAACCAATTTGTCAGCAATCTGTTTTCCTACACAACAGTCTACTTTTGCGCCACAAACATTTGTTGTGTCGTAAAGATCAGTTCTTGGCCTACCATTTTTTAACCTCCCATTACATGTTAACGGCTTATGTGAACTCTTTGCAGATGACACATCTATCCACTCTTACCATTCTGACCTTAATCAACTATCCATGAAATTACAAGGGAAAATTGATCAGTTGGTTAACTAGTCTGAACTCAATCATATGTCAAAAAACAAAGTACATGGTCATAACTTCGCGTCAAAAAAACAAAATTTAATTTCTAATATGCCCTTTGTGTACATCGAAGACAAGTAGCTTGAAGAAGTCAGCACTCGCTAAGTTTTGGGCGTCACCTTGGACAACAGTCTTTCATAGTCACCTTATGTTATTTGTTTAAGCAAACGTGTATCACAAAAAAAGTTCAGCTTTCAAAAGTTAACATTTGTTTTGTAGATTTAAATGCACGTAAGCACTTTTACCACGCATATATTCAGTCATCTACCGAATATGTCTCAACTCTTTGTGACTCTTGTAGTGATAATAGTTGAAACCTTTACATAGGGTCCATAAGCGAGCTCTGAAAGCGATACTTATGAAATCGTCTTCATTAACATGACACGACTATATCAAGCTTAATATTCTATATTTCATATACAAACTTCGGTACAATAAAGCAATGATGATGCAAGGAGTTGTGGACGGTTTTGCACCTTCAACATTAACTGTTAATTTCCATTAAAGCAGTCAAGATACACCAGTAATATACTAATCCGAAAATCCAGAATTAATCATTCAAAACTAGTCTTGTTTACTCAGGTGGAACGCTCTGGAACTCTCTGCCAATAAATATCAAACAAAAAGGTAGCGTTGGTCCTTTTAAGGCAGCATATCAAAATTCATTATTTCAAACAAGACATAATAGGTCTACGTTAACAGCGTGTACATAGATATTTTATCTTTATCAAGCAACACTAGTTTTATGTCCTACAATATCTATATCTGTAGTGTGTGTGAGTGTGTGTGTGTGTGTGTGTGTGTGTGTGTGTGTGTGTGTGTGTGTGTGTGTGTGTGTGTGCTTTTTAAAGTTAATGTC
>JADBJO010018016.1:0-2500 GCA_016801955.1 Conus betulinus | reverse complement strand
AACGCGTGGTAAGTCTGCTTGTAACGCCCGGTAGGTCTGCATGTAATGTCTGGTTAAGTCTGCACGTAACACTTGATATGTCTGCTTGTAACACCTAGTAAGTCTGTTTGTCGCGCCTGGTAAGTCTGCTTGTAACACCTGGTACGTATGCATGTAACACTTGACATGTCTGCTTGTAACACCTGGTAAGTCTACTTGTAACGCCTGGTTAAGTCTACATATAACACTTGATATGTCTGCTTGTAACGCCTAGTAATCTGCATGTAACGCCTGGTTGAGTCTGCATATAACACTTGATATGTCTGCTTGTGACGCCCTGTAAGGCTGCTTATAACGCCTGGTAAAGCTTTTTTGTAAATCCCGGTAAGTCTGCTTGTAACGCCCGGTAAGTCACTTTGTAAGGCCTGGTAAGTCTGCTTGTAACGCCTGGTAAGGCTGCTTCTAGCGACTATTAAGTTGGCCTATAACGCCTGTTAGTCTGTTGTTTCATGGTGCATTGTCTGTCTTCAGCGAAAATAGAACCTTGATAGCATCTGGTAAGTCTGCTTCTTAGTGGATAGTCTGGCTCCAGCGAGAGGTGAATCTGGTGAATTGTCTGATTGTAAGCCAGACGACAAACCTTCTAACACCTTAAGTCTGCTTCCTGGCGGATCGCTACCTGGTAGATATTTTGGCCCCCACCCTAAAGACAGCTCTTCCTACCTGGCAAATTTCCTTTCTCGTGGACTGCCTGGCTCTGGCCATAGTAACGTCCGGTAAGTCTGCTTGCTGCTTTCTGGTGGATTGTCCAGAACCAAAATCGAACAGTCGAGAAAGAAGAGAGTGAGAGAGAGGGAGAGGAGAGAGAGAGAGAGAGAGAGAGAGAGAGAGAGAGAGAGAGAGAGAGAGAGATTCAGATTCAGATTCAGATGTTTTATTCTTATAGGCCTTAACCCCTCAGAAAGGGGACATAAATGAAATATAACAAAATCAGATATTAATGAATACAACAAAGTCAGACCACCAGATTCATGATAATAATGAAGAATCGCATAAACGCTTCGCCTTTTGAAAGCTTTATGTAAACAAACTGCAAACTGTTTTACAATGCTTTCTTTCTTAGATGACATTAACAAGACAGGCCTGAACAGGTAAGGTCTTGTATAAAACTTCCGTGGAATGAACTTTCCTCTTAAATCTTGTAATTCTGGACAAGTTAATGCAAAACGCACCTCATCATTCTCTTGACTGTCGACATAATGGACACAACAGATCAGACTTATTGATTTGTTTATAACGATAATGAGGTACAAAAATATCAGAGACACCAGTTCTAAACTTCGTCATTGTAGACTTCAGGTGTCTGTCCATACTCATTTACATGTACACTGGGAAAGAGAGAGAGAGAGAGAGAGAGAGAGAGAGAGAGAGAGAGGGGCAGGAAGGGAGGGAGCAATGAAAAAAACCCACACACCGGTAAATAACAGTTCGCGAAAAAATGGGACGAACAAATTTAGAGAAAGCCAAGGCAAACACTGCAGATTGTGGCTGCGTCAGGCCGACCTCACATTACCTTCTGACCTGGTTTGTCCCTATTGTTTGTCGACGCCGATACCACAAACCTGCCTGTGGTTGTTCACTGCTTACGCGCGGGCGCGCGCGCGCGCGCGCATGTACGTGTGTGTGTGTGTGTGTGTGTGCGTGTGATACGTGCGTATGTGTGTCTGTGTATGTGTGTGTGTGTGTGTGTGTGTGTGTGTGTGTGTGAGCGCGCGCGGTGTGTGTGCGAGGGGGTGGGTGACGTTAGGGATCGGGGGTCGGTGAGATGGGCGCGGGGGGGGGGGGGGGGGGGGGGGGGGGGGGGGGGGACCTGATTGTAGTGTCACAGGAGATTATTAGCAGTTGAAATGAGAAGAAAAAGAGGATGGTGGTCGATGGGGAGGGGTGGAGGTTATGAATCAAGTGTTAAAGTACGACGCTGAATCGAGATATGGAGGAAAGACTGAGTCAGACAGAGGAAAGTCACAGGACAGGGATACAGAAGGGATGGGGTGAGAAAGGAAGGAAGGAATCAGATGGGAGAAAGGGGGGGGGGGGTAAGAAGCGAAGACAATAGTCACATAAAAGAAGGTAGAGGTCACAGAGATTAAAAATGGGGACAATCTATATCACACACAATGTCCTCATGTGGAACGCGCTTTCTCATCGGGTGCAAGAAATTTAGGGCAAAGAGTACTTAGGAAAACTGTGTTGTGTAAAGAACGTCACACATTAAAAACGCACGCAGCTAAACGCCAGATTTTTTTATGCACGACATTGCCGACTGCCCGACTGATAATGCAAATAATTAGCAGTGAATTACTGACCAAATTATTGCCCCTCTTTGTTTTAGCCTTTGATCTTATCTCGTGACCTTGCGGGTCAAACGGTCATCAATTGAATACAAAACAGTTATATTTTGAAATGTTGAAGCAGGTCTGTCTAGCTTTGTCACTTGTTTTGTTTGCTTTGTTTTGTTTCG
>JADBJO010018015.1:32500-36286 GCA_016801955.1 Conus betulinus | reverse complement strand
GCATTCTTTCTAGCTTTCACATCAAAATTTGCTAGAAATGCTTGGCTGATTTCACGGGTACAGGTAATGTTTTTGTGTGATCAGGTGATGGGGAATGCCAGCGAGTTTCAGCCAGATCTCCAGCTGGCGATTGACAACGTCAGTTTTGAACATCATCAGCTGGGTGATATCTGTTCGTAAGTTGTTTTGATGTCTCTCCCACTCAGCCCCCGTGCCCAGCACCTCCTCTCCCACTCCATTGTTTTTCTTATATGTGTGACCTTGTCACTTCAGAGTCAGAGGGACGTCAGATTGTAATGGTTTGTGTAGTGGAGAATGAAAACAAATGATGTGGAGCATTGATTTTAGCTGGATTGGAATCTGTGCTCGCTCATTTTGGGCTTCGGGGAGGCTTTGAAATAAGTGGGCGCGCTCATCTAATGAATGAAAAGATATCAGTTTCATGTATTTTGCTTTTTTGTCCTTTCCTTCTTCTTTTTCTGTTCTTTGCTTTTTCTTCTTCTTTCTTTTTCTGTTCTATAAAGAAAATGGCTGGTACTTAGTTTCCATGGAGACTTTGTAGAGAACATGTGAAAGCTGCACATGTTTAATCTAATGCATAACTTTTGTAATTGAAAAAGATTTGTAGCACTGATATCGTGTGTCTGATTTAGAAAAGATCTGCAGTACTTAAAAGGGTATACAATATCTTAATTTCCAATACATCCTCTGTGTGGGGCATAGATTTCTAAAGAGTTTCTCACCTCTCTGTCCTGGTTTTGTCTCCTGCTGGCTGCAAGGGAGCCCCCCCCTCCCCCCCCCCCCCTCCATCCCCCATACCTCCCCAGTCACATGCTGTGCACTTCAAGATCCTAAGACTTCATTTTGTCTTGGTTTTCTAAACCTTTTTTCCTTTTGCCTTGGGGACTTGGTGTCAGGGCTTGTTTGGTGTGTAGGTGGGAGGTCTGCAGAGCAGAACTGTAAGCTGCTCTTCCTCATTAAATATCGGCATCTCTAGGCATCGGGTCAGTTCCCTGGCAAAGGTCATTGTTGCCAATGGTATGAAACTAGTGCATGTTTCTCCTCAGATGGTTGTTGATGGAAAGTACCTGCTCTTTCTTGTGATTATTGCTAGTGTTATCCTCCGAGTTTGAGCTCCACAAAGTAGGCAGACTTGATGTTGGTATTGGAGATCATGGTCTTGGTTTGTTAGGAGATCCTGGTCTTGGTTTGTTAGGAGATCCTGGTCTTGGTTGTTTGGGAGGTCCTGGTCTTGGTTTGTTGGGAGATCCTGATCATGGTTTGTTGGGAGATCCTGGTCTTGGTTTGTTAGGAGATCCTGGTCTTGGTTTGTTGGGAGGTCCTGGTCTTGGTTGTGTTGGGAGTCCTGGTCTTGGTTTGTTGGGGGAGTACTTGGGGAACTTCAAGCTTTCTTCAGGAATAGATAATGTGCAAGACTGGAGATGACATTTTGTGATGGTGTGTCTGTCTGTCTGTGTGGGTGCTGTTTGTGGGAATGTCAGCTGCTGGTAAGAGAGCTCATGGTGTTGTCACTGACGCGTTTGATGTGTTCAGACTGCTTTGTCACTGAAGTGTTTGATGTGTGTCAGACTGCTTTGTCACTGAAGTGTTTGACGTGTTCAGACAGCTTTGTCACTGAAGTGATTCATGTGACAGTGTGTTGACAGGGAATGTTGTGGTGACTGGAGTCTGTCTGCCTGCATGCCTGTCTTGCTGTCTCTGTATCATGTCTTGCTGTCTCTGTATTACGTCTTGCTGTCTCTGTATTACGTCTTGCTGTCTCTGTATCATGTCTTGCTGTCTCTGTATCATGTCTTTTAGCTTGGAAGATTTATTTCTACCAATAGTTGGCCTTTGATTTACATTGTATGGCAAACTTGTGTGGATAAATGTTTCGGTTAATTTATGACATGTTAATGTTTGTCTGGGCTTCGTATAAAAGAAAACTATTCTTGGATAATTCAGAAATACACACTCGCACATCTGCATACACCTGCACACACACACGCACACACCTGTGCATGCGCACACACGCACACGCACACACACATACATGCACCAAAAAGATGGAAAAATATAACAAATGGAAAGAGGGAGGGACAAGCATTGTTGTTCAGTTTGTGTGTTTAGAGAGTGTGTGTGCATCAGTGTGAGTGTGTATGTGTGTTCTACATAGATGTCTGTAAGAATGTCAGCAGCTGGTAGGAAATTTGCCGAGGGAAATGGTGGAGTGGTGTGAGTGTTGCATGGTTCATGAATATGCAATGATTGATGTAGGATTTTTTTTTCACTGGTGTCATGGCATTGACAGTCTGTTGATGAGGAATGTTTGATACAATGATTGGTGTCATGGCATTGACAGTCTGTTGAGGAATGTTTTGATACAATGATTGGGTGTTGCATTGCCAAAATCATAAAGGTCTTATCTTTGTCCATGGCAGGCCTTGTGGCCTGCTTTGTGCTCAGTCAAATAGGAAAGATTACGTGCCTAGAGTAAGTGTCCAGAAGCCACTTGAAACTTTTTTTTGTTTGATGGTATTGCAGATTTTGGCGATGCAACTGTGCTCCCTGGTTTTAATAGAACAAAATGTGAATATGTATGTTGATTTCCAAAGAATAAAAGTCTTTAATACATAAAACATTTTTCTGTTCAGTGTTTCGAAAGTATGAATGAAATTTCTTTATCTACTATTTTAAGTTTCAGATCAAACCGTCAAAATACAAGATGTTTTGAAAAAAGAAAGTGATTTATTTTATTTCTGTATGACTTGCCAGTAATGATCTCAAAGAAAAGTACCTGGGAAGCTAAAACAAGAAACTAATTTTTTCCAGCATCCTGACTGACTGTGGTAAAGTATCAGGTCATAAGGCAAGGCAGAAGACGAGGAGAACACAGAGCTGTGGAGTCACTGTGGTGGTGCCTGTTGTAGGATCCACCATGATGGTGCCCAACATCTCCCAACACTACTTGCTAAGCATCCACTGACAACAATCATCATTACAAAAGCAGGCGTTCCACACTGGAGAGCGCGAGCACATCCATTGGAAACTTCCTGTGAACCAGCTGACTCTAATTTCAACAAGAGTGTGGTCATGGAGAGAAAGTTGAAAGGAGGTCATCACTGGTCTTTTATGAACTTCAAAGTGGAATTTTATCCTGAAGGAAATTTCCACATTGAAATTATTGTGAGGTATTTTTTACTGCCTTTTCAAGACCGTAGACTCCTTTTCAATGAGATGGATGGTGTCAAAGGTGCAAAGGTACAAAGTCTATGAAAGAGTAGATAATGTACCGATTCTTTCAACTGTCATGACAAAATATTTTCTTTTTTTCCTTTTCTTTTTTTTGACTATAGTGTATTGCAGTAAAGTGAGTGTAAAAACATATTCTATCAAATATTAAATTGACACATTCGTCTCCCCCCCCCCCCCCCCCCCCCCCCCCCCCCCCCACACACACACACACACCCCCTCTCCTTTTCCCCCTGGAGCCCAGCCATACATTTGATCTTTAAAAGAAAGAAGAGTTTTGGGGAAAAAACTGTCTGTGCCTTCTGCTTTGTTTTTTTTTTTTTTTTTTTTTTTTTTTTTTTTTATCCCTTATTTCTTTCTTTCTTTTTTCATTTGTTTGTTTGTCTGTTGGTGTTATATGATCTGTGGTCTCTGTGGCACACTTGCTGCCCTGCTTCAACCCTTCCTACGAAACTATCACCACAGTCTCTTTGGGGAACTTCTGACATCGGGTGGTCAAGAGGCACCCAACAGAAGAGACGCTGCACTGCTGCT
>JADBJO010018015.1:0-30000 GCA_016801955.1 Conus betulinus | reverse complement strand
TCGACACAAATATGCTGTTTTAGACACACGCATGCACACACACGCACACACACACCCTGCATTTACTCCTTTGTGTTTTTTCATCAAAACTATTCCAAGAGCCCATCATTATAGCTGTATTGCCCTTGGGTTGTAGACCGGCAACCAACAATCAAAATTGCCCGTAGCTCTCACCATCCTTTGAAGTCCTCCTCTTTGCCAGCCCCTTCCAGTCATGGGCCTCTCAGCTATTATTCAAATACCCTTTGGTTCTCAGAGAAAAACATGTGGAACTCTTAAAGCACTATTTTTAACTGTCTTGGACTCATGAACATTTCCATCCAGCCAGCTTCTGCTTCCCTGAAGGGAGTAAGTGAAAGTGGCCAGGGGCCAAGACATGACTGTAGGGTGGATGGGGGAGAACTTGGACCCACTGCTCAGTGAGGTAAAGCTGCTGACACATGAGCCTTTTCGTCCGTACAGTTGAGACGAAACGTTTGAACCTGTGCGGTCCGACCAGTCAGTGTCGAACGGATGGAGTGCTTCACGATAGTTTTAAAAACCTTCGAGTTTGATCCCACATGCCGCTTCAAAAGACTGTACATTGAATACAAAGCTTTTCTTGAATATTTAGATTCTTATAATTTTTTGAGTTGACATTCCAAAGCACATCATGGCCTTGGTACGATTCAATCAAATGTTTGGTCTCTGAATCGGACAGTCTGACGCGCCTTGCTGGACGACGCCATTTTTCTTTGTGTCATGGGTGTTGGTTGGCTCAATGCTGAGCGTTGATTGGTTGGAGGATATTAACTGTCCGTTTCGAATAGATCACAGTCTATCTGGAACGGTGGGGTTTAACTGGATGCTGAAGTCGGTTTGAGATGTATGTTTACTATGACAGATGCTACGTTTGGGATCGGGTTCGACTGGTACTTCCGAAGCGTACGGGCGGGGGGGAGGCTCATGTGTCAACCGCTTAAGTTGTAGTGACCTTGGCCTTGTGAAGACTAGTGCTGAATGAGTTCTGCTAGTGCTGACAGCAGGGGGCTGGTCATATATTGACGTCATCATTTTGTGAGGAAAAAGTTCCCATGCAAGTTGTGAGCAGTGAGTTTGGACTTCTTAGGTAGAATATCAACCATGACACGTCCAATGGCCTTGAGGGGGAAAAAAAAAAAGAAAGAAAGAATAAAGAAAAAAGCTGCGTCTAAATATGGAAATTTGGCTGCATAGGAAGTGGTCTCTCCATATCAGCAGATGCCTGCATCTGATTCATGCGCATATTGGGAATACAGTGAATGGTGTCTATCATCACCTTTATTCACATCACACAGACATTTTAGGCCATGTGGCCCAAACGTTGAGACAAAAGGCAGCGTAACATTCAACCAGCTCTTTTTTTTTTTTTTTCTGACTCTCTGTTAACTTTTTTGTGTGTGTTTTGTTTTTTTTTTTTGCTTAGTTGTTTTCAAACCCAGGTTGTGTTGCAGAATTCATTCTAGGGTTTGTAATGACAGAATAGTGGATTTGCTTACATTTTGGACAGAGCTGTTGGGATGTTCTTCTGTCTGTTCTTTATCAACAGCAAAGTTTAGTGGTTCCTGTCATAAGTTACTCTGGCATTTAGGTGTCTACAAGGTCAGTGCTCATGGCTATGAACGCTTCATAAACTGCTGTCCAACCCAAATAAATTGTCACAGTTCCATCCATGAATGTTTTTTTTCCCGTAAAGATAATCTGATTTTCTCCTTTATCAGTTCTACTTTCCCAAGTTTGCTTTAGAAAAAAAAAAAATTTGGGGGGGGGGGGGGGTATCATTTCATTGATGACATGTAGAAAATTTTCATTCCACAGTTACTTTTTGTTGAAACTTTTGCATGTGAAAGGAGTGGCTGAATTTCACATTATGTATTTTTATGTTTTGACAGAAAAAAAAAAAAAAAATGGTAGCCATTTGGTACAGGCCTTTGTAGATGTTCACTCACCTTCACTTCGTTTGCATGCAGGTGAACCTGTCGAAGGGAGTACTGGAGAAAAGTGTGAACGAGACGTGCATCACAGGACCAGGCACTCTGCTGCTGGAGTTGGCGTGCTGTCACGTCTCTTGTCTGACCCGGTGTACAAGTTCTACACAGAACATGCTGTCAGAACGCTGTGGAAGTACTGGTCTAACATGACAGGCTTGTTGGGTGAGTTGCCAGTGCAATTACATTTTTATTAACCTTTTACCACCCCAATCTAACATGTGCCAAACCACCCAGTCAACTTTCTAGAGCAGCTGACGAACTCATGAAAAAAAGGAAAAATTTAAGTAGTGTATCTAGGCACCGGCAGGTCAAAATTTCCTACCAGTTAGAAAGACATAAAGCCTACATGAATTGAAAAAAGAGAGTGATACAAACACACAACAGAAAATCTTTTGATTTGATCTTTATTAGAACCAGAGATATTAGCATCAACCTGCAGACAAAATTCTCCACTTTTCAGCCCATTTTTGCCAAATTTGAAAATCTGTCATATTTGAGCAACTCTTTGTTGTCAAACTAATTCACTGAACAGCTTCAGGATTACAGGATCATTTCTTGCTATAGTGTAGATGAAGCTTATTTGATTTGAAGCTTATATATGTGTTCATGTTGGCATACCGTAAGGCCAAAGTTGTTGAATTTCTCATCAAAATGGCAAAAGGCAAAAAGTGCTAAAAAATTTTGAACAACTGTAGAATCCATATAAATTTTATCTCCTGATTTAAAACATTTAAACTGCAGTGTGTTCAGCTGATGGAGATCTTTAAAATAACACCACAGAAGTATATATTTATTACATATTAAATTTTTACACCAATAAACCACCACCACCACCACAACCTCCTCCCTGCCCTCCACCCCCCCCCCCCCCCCTCCCACCCTGGGCTTTCCTGTTCGTCCCCCCCAGTTCCAGCATTGCACAAATGATCCATTTTGCCTGCTTACCACCAGTCAGAACACATAAGACATGTCAGCGATCTTCAGTGAGTCAGGAGTTCACAGTCAGAGAAAACACAAGGCATTTGTGAGCCTCATATTTTCTGCGATGCTGCATCAGTTGATCTGTTGGCTGCCTGAAATCTTCCTGAGATAGCTGTCCTAGTCAAGCCAGTGGTAATGACAAACCATCAATGGATCTGTTGGCAGTGTCCAAAATCTTCCCGTGATAGTTGTCCTAGTCAAGCCAGTGGTAATGACAAACCATCAGTGGATCTGTTGGCAATGTCCAAAATCTTCCCGTGATAGTTTGTGTCCTAGTCAAGCCAGTGGTAATGACAAACCATCAGTGGATCTGTTGGCAATGTCCAAAATCTTCCCGTGATAGTTCCTAGTCAAGCCAGTGGTAATGACAAACCAGCAGTGGATCTGTTGGCAATGTCCAAAATCTTCCGTGATAGTTGTCCTAGTCAAGCCAGTGGTAATGACAAACCATCAGTGGATCTGTTGGCAATGTCCAAAATCTTCCCCTGATAGTTGTCCTAGTCAAGCCCAGTGGGTAATGACAAACCTAGCATCAACTCTTGCATTTTTAGAGGGCTGAGGCCATTGAAAGATTGTTCTTTTCTTGTGGGTTTGGGACATGAAAGTGATGACTGCCTTGGAGTCACTGATGGTAACCAGCACTTAACCAACATAAAAATCATTTTCATACCCCACTGCTACAGGGATGCCAGGCCCTAGTGTCTTTGAAATTCAGACTGAAATCTGGAACTTCAATCTGCATGTCTTCCTTCTTGTCCATGAAATTGTCTACAGGCCGTAAAAATTTCTTGTCTTCTCCCTCGTCCAGTTGCCAGAAAGGCATGTTGCAAATCAGCAAACCCAGTATCATGTAGACACACTGGACACTGACTCACATGTAGACGCACCGACTGACTCGTATTCAGGGGGCAAACAACATGAAAAAAACAGCATCACCGCAGTTAAAAGTTATTACTGTAATAGGTAATCCGGTCCACCTAGCATCCTCTTGCACTCTTCCTTACCACATGCATGTACACAGATAAATCACTCTGCGCATACTGCAGACAAGGAAATGTGGAAAGAAGCATATAAATGATTCCTGTTTAGTTATTCATCAGTTTAAATCTGGATAAATGAAATAGATATATGAATTGGAGCTGGTGTAACATTTTTCTTGATTATTGTATAATCTTGGAAAGAAGTTGGGGGGGGGGGGGGGGGAGGGTTGGGAGGGCTGATGATCTGTAAAGCATTTATTTATTCATTTATTCACTTATTAATTTTTTTTTTAATTTCTTATTTTTTATTCAAATGATTTTCAATACCAACAGCAGCGCGAAAACAGAATCTCTTCCATGAACATGATCCTTTAGCTTGTGCTCGACGCATTCCCAAGCACGTTGGTTAACTCCCTGTGTGTTTCATGATTCTAACTTTGTAAGCCCATTATTTGTAAAATACAAGTCATCCAAACCCTAAAACTGTAAAAACAATTAACATAACTAAATCTATTAAAAATGATCTCTGACTTGCCATGTTATTATGCTGATTGGAATGTTAGTAATTCGACCACAAAGGATCAACTCTGAACAAAGCACGAGTGTTAGCAACTTGTGAAAGAAGCACTGTCAATCACAGTACGAGTTTAAGCAGAACAGAGGACATGATTCATAAACTAATGAAATTGACTGCTGTTATGCGTGCTATGATTGCTTATAATATGGTTTGATATCACTTTTAATGTCGATACTTACCAATCGCTTTGAATAGCACCGAACATGGTGTGCACCTCGCTGGTTGAACACTCACCTTTTTTACCACAGCCAAAGTTGGTTAACCAATGACTATTGCTCTTTTAAGGGAAAGCTGCGCTTCCCCATGATGTCAAAGAGAAAATGACCAATCAAGTTAGAAAGAGTAAAAATAGTTCTTTCCAGTGGATATAAGCTTCGCATAGTTCGGTGCAATATTTGAGGTAGCAAATTTTGCTTCAAAGTTTTCAGTAGAAATGTTTAAACACTTCCTATCAAAAAAATTAACATAATTTATATCATATTGAAGGAAAATAACCAAGGAATAAAAATTGACAATTTATATCATATTATTGAAGGAAAATAACCAAGGAATAACTCTGTGATATTTTTAAAGTGTGTATCCTTAATAGGGTGGCGAAGCTGAGATCATGAATTGACCTACCCATTTTTCTGACTGCCAAGTATCGGCAACGTGCGGCTGGTCAGCACCAATTACCAGTGTATTTTAAAAAATCATAAGAAAAGACTCTCTCATTACGCATACAGACAATATACACCATTCATTAGAGAAATGTTTCACCATTAATAATAAGCAGTTACTTTCAAAACAATGTATACTCAAACAACGGAGCATATGCAATGAAAACCATGAAAACATGAGGATCAGAGCAGTCTGGGGTAGAGTTTTTGCCTTAGGCTGCCGGTACCTTCTGTATCTGCCAAACATTTAGGCTGCCGGTACCTTCTGTATCTGCCAAAATATGAGCAAGTGAATCACAAGACAAAACACAATGTGTTTCAACCTCTTAGGTCTTCTTCAGGCAACTTAAACAACATTCTGGACAGCAAATCTGAAGAATGAGCGGTCACTTATCTCACCGAATTCGGTGTAGGATGGTGCGTTCATCAGATGGGCATTGAATTCAACAATGCCCATCTTGTGCTGAATTCAATCAATGCCCATCTTGTGCTGAATTCAATCAATGCCCATCTTGTGCTGAATTCAATCAATGCCCATCTTGTGCTGAATTCAATCAGTGCCCATCTTGTGCTGAATTCAATCAGTGCCCATCTTGTGCTGAATTCAATCAATCATCTTGTGCCATCTTGTGCTGAATTCAATCAATGAAATCTTGTGCCGAAATCAGTGAGATAAGTGATGCTCATTCTTCATTTTTGTTGTCCTGAATGTTGTTTATCTTGCCTGAAGAAGACCTAGAGGTCAAAAACGTGTCGTGTTTTGTCTTGTGGTTGTACATGTTTGGCAGATACTGTACTTTCATTTTTTTTTTTTTTTTTAGATTTGTTTAGATCTCCACCTGCAGTCACCTCATTGTCAACTACTTATAAAAATGGTGTGAAAAAGAACAAAACTGCAAATCCAAATTGCATCACATTCTGTATTTAAAAAAAAAAAAAATTTAAGCAGACTCTGTTCATGTGCTGTTTATAACTGGCCTCTTATTGTTTATGCCAGTCACAGGGTGAAAAAAAAATGTCTGTTTCTGTGTTGTTAAAAACTGATCACTCATTGTTTATACCTGGCTCAAGATGAAAAATGTCTTCTTTTTTTTTTAGAGACTACATACTGTTGATGAATGTCACAAGGTGAAGAAAAAAGCTTTTAAAACTTTTTTCAGATTGTTTGGAAGCACATAGTAAATGACATCTGCAAGAACTGAAGCAGACAGTTCAGAATTTCATGTCTCCACACACAAGCCATCCAAAATAACTTTCATGGAAATGAAATGAGAGTCGCCCTCGATGGGGTGGATACGAATGGATAGGTGGTTTAAAAGGTCACAGATATCCAAGATTTTTGATACATGACCAGTGCATTTTGGTGCAGGAGACTGTTAATTTTTTTTAATTGTTGTTCAATTATTCAGCCATCTAGCTGTAAACCTGGCACATTATGGTTCTGTGGCTTAGCTTATGTAGTGTATATGGCTTAGTCCCTGAGCTTCCAAATGCTACACTGTTGGCTTAGCATGGTATGATTTCGTTGACATTGTTACACTTCTGCATTTTGTGATGGAATGCTTTGCCAAAAAACAAAAACTGAAAAAAGAAAAAAAAAAAAAAAACTGCTGCTTCACAGACTTACTGGCAACTTAAATAAGCAGCCATTGTAGATCTGTAGGCAGCAGCCTTGTTTCATCAAAACATTGCCAAGTTCAGGAAGAATAAGAGAAAAGAGAAGACAAATCTGTAAGATAATCACGATGTTGCTGGTTTATCGATTGGTTTTGTCGTTGGCCATTTTGATTTATTTGTAGGTCAAGTCAAAACTACAAAAAAAAAAAAAAAAAAAGTCAAAAACTACAGAAATAAAAGCAAAAAGTCAAAACTACAGAAATAAAAAATAAAGTAAAAAGCAAAGTGTGACTGAAAGATTTATGAAGTCTGACTCGTCGCATGGCGTACTAGTGCTACACTGGAATTTTGATGATCCCACTTAAAATGTCAAAACACTTTGCTTTTGCTGTGATGAGACTGAAGGTGTTAGGTGTGTGTGTGCTGTGTAGCAGACTTGTGTGGCTTGTTCACTCCTTCAGTCTATATGATACAATGTTTTTATGTTAGAGGCTGGAGTTTTGAACATTTATGTCCTGCCACAGACATTTGCTTGGGGTGGGGGGGGGGGGGGGGGGGGGGGGGGGGGTGTATTCAGTCCCAACCAGCTACTGCCAGTAGTTTAGTGTTCTATGGGGTCATACCACACACTCAAATTTCATCTGCTTAAAGAAAGCAGGATGCAGAGTGAGGTGTGGCTGACACTTCCTGACAAACACTGCAGGTGTGTGTATTTCCAGGGCGTGGTTGATGTTAGGATCTGTTGCTATTCAGTTCAGTGTGTGTGTCGTTTATAGCCCAGCCAACCACACAGCTCATATCAAGGTCTGTCAATCTGCTTAAGATGGAAAAACAAGAAGACTGCACAAGCAGAGTGAAAAAATTGTAATTAAGATCTACACTTGTGAAACAAAATGAAATAAAGCTCAAACTGATGCTGAACATAAACCACTGAACTTCACGCAATGTCTCCTGTTATGCGTCAGCTCACTGATGTTGGGTGTTACCAGCAGACTGCAGTGCTGGAGCTGTGGCAGGATGAGCTGGGTGTAGCTGTGGTATTGGGGAGTTGCAAAGAGTTGCATGGGAGTTATGTCACTGAAGAGCCTGGGATGACGAGACAGAAAAAAAGCAAATGAGGAAACGGAAATGAGAAAAGAACAAAAGGAAATAGGAACGAACTAATAGGGTATGGCATACTGATGCAGTGTGTGTGTGTGTGTGTGTGTGTGTGTGTGTGTGTGTGTGTGTGGGTTAAGTCAGGGTAAGTGCAAAACCCTGCTGGTTCAAGTTATTTTTGTTCACTGATGTTTTCTAATGGGCAAGTGAAAAGCAAGATAATTTTTAGCTCTGCTCATATTCTTTCTCATACATGCAATATCATATGTACTGTTTATTTGGAACAAACATGTTTTTTAAGTCTGTCTTGAATGTGGTGAGAGAATGTGTGATTTTCCAAGTGACTGAAGTAATTTGTTCCATGTAGCTGAGGTTTTACAAAAGAAGTACTTTTTTTTTTCTTCTTTGTTTATTTTTCAGTGTGGGCAGTTGCGGGAGACGAGTGTCAAAGGAAAAGGGGAACTAATGTGAAAGTGTGTAGATGGGATGTAATTCAGACAGATGGTCTGATGTTGAAGAAAGTGTGTAGATGGGATGTAATTCAGACAGATGGTCTGATGTTGAAGAAAGTGAGAGATGTAATTCAGACATGTGATGTTGAAGAAAGTGTGTAGATGGGATGTAATTCAGACAGATGGTCTGATGTTGAAGAAAGTGTGTAGATGGGATGTAATTCAGACAGATGGTCTGATGTGTTGAAGAAAGTGTGTAGATGGGATGTAATTCAGACAGATGGTCTGATGTTGAACCTGAGATGACAGCACAGGAGAGTGTGGAAAATGTGTAGTGGATACTGTGAGATTGGGCCACCAGTCAGTGATTGCAGAAGTGGTGTTGCATGTTCAGACTTGGAGGATCTAAAGACTGGTTGAACAGCACTGTTTGGAAGTCTGTGGAGAAGGTATTCAGGAAGGCTGGCAAGAAGAGAGTTACATTATGTATTTCAGGAGATGCAAAGGCGTGTGCACCAAAGTGTTGGTCACATTTGAAACAAAAGTGCCTGTGGATATGTCTGAAGCCTGAATTCAGGCAAGTTGATGTAGATTCAGGCAGACTACTGCTTGAAGAAAATAGTCTATAAGATGAAGCCAAGCTTTAAAATAGATGTTTTGTATCTTTATATGGCCCAGTTGTCTTTCAGTTTTTCAGGCAAGACTTCAGACCACACAATGCACTCATGTTGGAAGTAGTGAGGACCTGAAACTAGATGTATCGGTATATCTACAAATGCTAACAGACATGTTGTTGGAAAAATAGGACATGTCTTGAAATTTATCTGTCAGTAACCTGCCACTTTATTTATATTCATGCTGTCTCCATATGTATGGGTTTTAGAGGATGCACATGTGCATGTGTTTAGAAAGAAAATGTTCAGTTTTGTTTCCTTTTTTTCCAGGAAATGAGCCTTCACCTCTGGCATACGTTTCGCCTGTATTTGCCCGCTCTGTTTGTCTCCCCTGGTGTTCGTTATTTTCCGCAGCTGTCTGCACGTGCTGCGTTAGTTCCCTCACACATTGAAACCTTGTTTTAAGTCAAGGCTGGCCAAAATAAATGGGCATTCCTGAGACGTGTCCAGTGAAATCTTAGCAGTAGTATGGGGTGTGGGAAACAATTCATTCACAAGACTAGGGTTGTGAACTGACCGCATTCCATTGATTTCACAAAAAAAATAAATACTAGGAGCAGTTTTGGGTTGAAAAATGCAAATGCAAGAAGATGAAACTATTTCACAAGTGATCTTGATGATGGTGTGGAAGAATGTTTGTGCTGTTGAAGTTGCCAACATTGTTGCTCATCGCAGTCTTTCTCACTGTTTTTCAGGCCATGTGATCAACATCCAGACAGGGGAATGGGTGAACAAAAGGAGTGTTCTGAGGGCTGGCATGGACTCCTTTTACCAATACCTCATCAAGGGCAGACGCTTTCATAGCAGGCCACAAACTGACACACCTCACCTTTGAAGCGCCATGGTACATGCCATTCCATGTGATTCATGATTCAACATTTCATTGTCCATATGTTATGAAACTGATTTTTTAA
This sequence comes from Conus betulinus, assembly GCA_016801955.1. Lineage (NCBI taxonomy): Eukaryota > Metazoa > Mollusca > Gastropoda > Neogastropoda > Conidae > Conus > Conus betulinus. The sequence goes on along the minus strand of JADBJO010018015.1, from coordinate 20,039 downwards.
AATGGGAATATTTCATCTGCAGTGTAGCAGAAAGCAGAGTCAGTGAGAAGTGGACAGTAAAATGGTTAAAACATTTAATTCAGATATAAGGTATAAAACATAGTATATCATTTAAACTATAGTAAAGAACTTACTACAAAGATAAAACATCATACATCACATTTAAACTACAGTGAAAAAACTTCCTGCAAAGATGTGATGATTGCTGAGATTCATATGACATTTGGCATGAGCATTTACATGCAAACTGTATGGAGACCTTGTTCTGAGATGTTCCAACTAATGTAACTTCAAACTTTTTAGATGAGATCAATATTTTTCATATGATCAATATTTTTGATGTAATCATATTACGATATGGACTGTGATAATATATTGTTGAGATTAGTATTCAATATTCCAGAATTTGCTCTTTTTTCCACTTTGACCTACCTTCTCTTTAAAAGGTTTGAATTTTAATCTTAGTTTTTGATTTTGTACCTGACATAGTCTCCTGGCTGGCTAGACTATCCCATGAATTGTGGCCATGGTCAGGGCTGCCTGTCTCAGCGGTGTTCTCTTCATCACTGCATGGCTTGGTGTCCATTTCTCTTCCTCTGTTTGGTTTATGAGCTGTGGCTCCATGGCTTAGCTGAATTAATGCAACTTTTATTAAGGACATAGTGCAGCTTTTAACGATGCTAATGTTTTAGGCAAAGCTGTCTGAGGATGGATACTCTTTTTTTGTAATAAACATTTTTTATTGCATTTTTTTTTAAACAATAACACATACACATAAACGAAGAAAGAAATGGGAAAGGGGAACATCGAGTGGGGTAGTGGGGGGAAAGGAGAAGGGGGCATATACGGAAGGGGATAATCTAAGATTATCATACTCCTGAAAATAACATCATCATCAATAGTAATAGTAACAGTAATAGCATCTCAATAATAACAACAGTACCTAGAACAATGACGAGGACAGCATGACTATCAAGCTGGAGGTGAAAAAAAAAGAAAAGGGGGGGGGGGGGGATGGATACTCTTACTCATGCTAGTTCCATGACCCTGCTATTACTGCAGTCTGTAGGCCGCTGTGGCAGGTGGATAAATTATCCCCCACCCCCTTACTATTATCTCCTTCCCCCCTTGAGAGTTGGATGAATCAGTCAGCATTGAAATCTGCAGCTTTGCACAAAAAAAAAAGTCACCAAGCCTCATGAGAGAATATTGTTCAGTCGTCTGGGCTGCCCTCTCAGATAACCCAGTATGCTAGCATTTTGTTTGCTGGTCAGAGAGGTCAGTCTGCTTTGTGCACTTGGTCTAAGCCTGCAGCGAACCATCTGGTTATCAGCTGTGTGTGGCAGACAGCCCACAGCGAACCATCTGGTTGTCAGCTGTGTGTGGCAGACAGCCCACAGCGAACCATCTGGTTGTCAGCTGTGTGTGTCAGACAGCCCACAGCGAAACCATGTGTGGTCAGCTGTGTGTGTCAGACAGCCCACAGCAAACCATCTGGTTGTCAGCTGTGTGTGTCAGACAGCCCGCAGCGAACCATCTGGTTGTCAGCTGTGTGTGTCAGACAGCCCGCAGCAAACCATCTGGTTGTCAGCTGTGTGTGTCAGACAGCCCACAGCAAACAGCCCTGGCAAACCATTGTTGTCAGCTGTGTGTGTCAGACAGCCCGCAGCGAACCAGGTGTGTCAGTGTGTGTGTGTCAGACAGCTGCAGCGAACCATCTGGTTGTCAGCTGTGTGTGGCAGACAGCCAGCCTGTGAAGGAGAGGCAGACACATCAGCAGGAAGTAGTAAATGGCTTCTGCATTTGCCAACTAACTGTAACTAGTGAAAGGCAAGATACTGGTTTTCTCCCCACTTGACCTACCACCAGTCTTCTGGTTGAGACAGTAAGCCAAGGTTCTGTGGGGGAAGTATGTCACTTAGGCGTGTAAACAGTCCCATGGCAGCAGGGGAATGGTTTCTGACCAAAGAATTGCACTTCATTGGGCCAAGAAAGGAAAATGTGTCATACTGTGGTGACACACAGTCCTAGGAGAGAACAACCTGTCTTTCAGTCTGTTGTGATGTTGAAGTCACACAGTGCAATATTCAAGTCACAGGATTGTGAGGTCTGGTGCTTTGAAGCTGTTTACATGTTTATTCCATGAGATATTGTGACTGTGGTCAAGTTCAGTTTAATTATGCATACATTACTGTGGTGCAGGTGTAGGCAGGAGTTATATCCCTGTACTAAAGGAAAGACGATTCCAGATTTGGTCCAAATGCAAAATAAGAGCAATGGCCAAGTGATTTTTCTGATTATTTCCTTTAGAGCACGCTGTGCTGTGGCTGTTGTATTGAAATCTGTCCTGTTTTCTGACAGCTATGTATACTTTTGTCTTTTTTGTAGATTAATGTGTGTGTTCCACCGGGGTACATGCTTATGCATGACACTGCCTGAAATAGTGAGGCCAAAATAAACGAAATTCTCCCCATGCTAAATTCACTTCTGACCCTGAAGTTACTAGTGATAGTAGGTAAGTAGTGCAGAAAATGAAAACGGAATTGCATTACAGCCCTCCCTTCTTTTGCACACTTAAATGAAGCTGTTCACTAATATTGAGGAAAAGAATGACCTATTGAAGACTTTTTTCAGTAAAGGCAGCCAGTCACTGCAAAGGCCTCACATCACAAGCTCTGAATCAACCGTGAAAGTGGGCAGATGTTAAATTCTGTCATCGGTCATTGTGTAGTTCCCATCAGAGGAAAATTCTACTGCATGTTCACTGAATGTTCTTCTTAGTTTAGTAGATGTTTTGTTGAAGACTCACTCCTCCCTGTAGCTGGCTGTGAACACTCAAACAAGTGCTCGTGTTTGGAGATTACCGTTTCCAGCTGTATCTTCCATACCGGTGTGACAGGTAACCTGAAAAGTACAGTGACCCTTCACTGCTGAGTTGCTGTGTGGACACACATGTCGACCATTTTGCCATCATGGATGTGACAGCTGTTTTAGTGTATGTGTGTTACAGCAGCACAGTTGATGTTGTCAAATGATGCGAGGAGGGGATAAGAAAGAAGGTTATCCACTGTAATTAGAAGACTTTGTAAGTAACCTGTGAAGACATTGATCGGTCTCCATTCTTCCTGCAGTCTTCGAGGCAAGTGTCTGCCTTACTCAGGGTGAGGGACTAATTGAACTGCTTGTTGCTGGTCTCTTGTGTGTGTTTGGGGTGGATCATGCTGAACAAAATCTGCCTTGTAATCAGGTCATGTGTGAAAATGGAGAGTGCGTCTGGTCTGTCGAAAAATGTATGTGGTGTTAGTGCAAATGTTAATTGGTGTGAATAGGGTTGGGATACAAATGGCTCATGACAAATCCCCAGTCTTAACACAAAAACTAGGTTTCATTAGCATGTGATATACATACAGCATTAGATGCATAGATGGCCTCCTTTTGTCTGGGAATCAGTGTATGAAGAATGTTTCGAAAAGTTACTGTACATGTTAGAAAATGCCATCTGTGTTTAATGTCATCTGAACTGATACAAGCAACTGAATTCTGTTGATTCCCTTTCCCCATCCCCCTGATCAGTTCCCGCCCCCCCTCCCTCTAAAAAAGGATGATGATTTACACTTGAAAAAGCTGTTGTTACATGAAAACTGGTTACATTTTGTTATTTTGCCGAGATCATGCAAGATGAATTGCATGTACCCTATAAAATGCATGGGGCTTAAGTTTGTAGCATAAATATGTATAGAGTCCAGTTGTGTAGGGTGAAATTGTACTGGAGAAAACTTTTTGGGAAAGGCTACAAGACAGCTTTTTTGGGTAACCTTGTCACATCTGGGTTAATGTAAAGTAGGTAGGAAAGGGGTGGAGTTTCACACATTTAAGGGTAAAAACATGAGGAGAGCATTTTGAAAATTTCATTTCTGTTTTCTTGGTTTTAGGTTCACATTACTGAAAAAAACTTTACATTAGGTATGCTAGTAAGTCCACCTCAGGTTAACATTGGGCAAGATGTCTCCTTTTCTTCATATCCTAATGACTAAGCTTCCTTGTCAGTATTTGTGCAAGCATCTCGCTTTTTTTTTTTTTTTTTTTTCTCCAGGAGCAGTTTCTTTGTTTCAGTGGGAAGTTGGTTTGTGCTGCAACTGACTTGCCAGACACTGGTGACCCTGTAGTGGAACCTATTATGTGGTTACAAAATGATGCAAGAGATGTTTAGAGCTCTGGGCTTGTTTATCATTTAGTGTTTGTACATCCTGTTATTTCCTATTCTGTCTGTTCAGAGAAGGTTTAAGCATCATCTCCGATGTCTGACCAGGAGATGTCAAGAATAGCAGACCCATCAGCTTATGTCACAGCCTGGGCAAGTGTAATTTGAATCACTTGGGATATTTTTTTGCCCTGACAGGCTCCTACCCAGAGTTGAATTCGCTGTGGGCTCTATTGGGAAGACTAGAAGTACACCGTTGAGTTTCATCCACTTAACAAACACACCTCTGAGAGTGTTGGTCAAGTTTCCTGACCAGCACTGTAGGTGTCTGTACTTCTCAGGCCTGGTTGGTGCTGGAATGTATTATGAAAGTACGCTGTACGTTGTCAGATTACAGCCCTGTCACACAGCGTCGGGCCAGAAAAGGGACTCCATAGCATCATCTTCTTTATCCTGATCCTCGCTGATCTGCACAAATTTTTAATGTCTGTGGCTGCATCTGCTGCACACTATCAAGGTGACCTCTGTTTCAGTTTCCTGTCTATGTTTGTGCCCTTGGTGAGTTTGTATTGAAGTCATTGGTGTCAGCAAGTTCATTGGTATCAGCATGTTCATTGGTATCAGCATGTTCATTGGTGTCAGCAAGTGTCTGTCAGGGACTGTCACTGGACAGGTGTGGTGGCATCGCCCACAGTGGGGCCGTCTCTCACGCTGGCTTCTGACTAAGTAGTGATTGTAGTCTGGCACCACTGATTCTATTGAAATGACTTGGCAGCAGTGCAGTGCCTCTTCTGCTGGATAGTGCCATGATCACTTTCTTCTGACCACTCGCTGTGGATTGCCGGTTTTCTGGGCAGTGGTGGGACAAACCAGGTTCTGATGTGGGTACTGAGCTGTAAAGAGTGGCATGGGCATAATGCCGCTCAAGTTGCACAGAAGGAGACAGTATCCTCCTCCAAGTTTGGATGGGATCTAAATTTTTTTGTTTTAATCAATGGTCAGGATCCATCTTTCTTGGCTTTCCAGAGATGATCCACAGAGGGCAGAGTAGTGATGCCATTAATCAGTGGGGGTTGTTTCTTCTTGTTTCTTGTTGCTTAAGTGCAGAACTGGCGTTTCCGGTCTTCCTATTAGAAAAGTGAAATCCACTCGGTTATTGCCTGTTCTATCAGTTCAGAACTGATTGCTTGATCATTTGATCATATGAGGTTCAGCCTGACTGAGAGTCATCAAGTAGTCTCCAGAGACTGGGATGGCACTTATGAATCATGCTTTATTTACTCATCTGAAGTGTAGCTCCATGAATGTCCTGTGTTGAATTTTTTGTCTCCATGTTGTTGAGAGCTCTGGGATTCACTCTGGTACAGAAGAGTTTTTGAAGGAAATCTTTTTATTATTTTATTTGACCTTAATGTTATCAACTTAAACACATTTTTTAAGTGTTTTAAATCTTAAGAATTTTTTTGTGATGCTTTTAGCCTTGAAATTTTAATTGAAGTAAGCACGGATGTCTGTCTAGGGTGCATGTCAGGGAGTTTCGCTGTTGAAATCTTACTTCTTTTCATAAACTGACTAAGCCTTTTTCAAGGTTAATTTACAAATTTAGCAAATGAATAGAAAATCGACTAAAGATGGACCTGCCTTCACCTCACTCACTTGGTCATGGAGTCACAGTAATCAAGGGTAAAAACAGGAAAGTGAGGAATGGGTCTGGAACAGAAATGCAACAGGTGTGCCAGATGAGTTTGTGGCCCAGTGGCAAGGAAGTTTACAACATTGGATGAATCATGAAATGGCACACAAGACCAGACAGTGTCATCCAGAAATCTGGATAAAATAACATTCATAAATAAAGGCGGCAGAAATAAAGAATAGAGAAAGTACAAGCAATGCACTCATTTTTTTTTCTGCTGAAGTTTCGATGGAATATATTCATAAATATGAGACAGAAGTAAAGAATAAATGTAAACAATACACTCTTTTAGCTTTCTTTCTGCAGAAATTTGGATGGAATAATATTCATAAATAAAAATGGCAGAAATAAAGAATAGATAAAGTGTAAACAATGCTGTCATTTGGATGGAATAATGTTCATGAAATAAAGAGGCAGAAAAATAAAGTGTAAACAATTCACCGTTTTGTTTTATTTCTTAATCTTCGATAAAGTGAAATAAATCTTGGTTTAAATGTCGGAAAGTTCAAAAAGGAAATCTGGCCAAATTCTGTTAAGCCATGTTCCAATGCATAAAACAATAACTTGTTTGTCCAGTTGGCTCCCCCCCAAAATGCCACATTTTTACTCTGTTCTTTGTGGTAGGTTTTGCCCTTTTCTGTAGAATTTGATTATGTATGTGAAAAGTACAGGGTGTATTCATTGCATTGTGCAGCGAATCGTTGTTTTATTCATATGTCCAAAATTGTGGCCTGGACTGTACCTTGTTATGAATTAATTGGATGTCATGTTTATGTAATGAGTATGTTGTGTTTTTCTCCATTATGTAAAGTCCCAAAATGGTGAAAAAGCCCCGAGTTGTCAGCTCAGCTATTATGGTTCTTTGCTTTTTTAAAAAAAAAAAAGTTTGGCCCACCATATGGGTTTTATTGGTCAAGTAATGAGCATCAATGTTCATATTGCAATTTAATCTGAAAGTTTAAAACTTTTTTTTCCTAAAACGTTTGTGGGCCATATTGTCGTCGTTGCACTGGCTGTGTCAACATATGACTGATGTTTGGGGGGCAGAAAAAAAACCTTGCTGTGCTTGTCTGGCAGTGGGAAGGCCCTGGTCATATCGTGGTTGATAATGATTGAGGATTGGTCAGTGGTCGGATGAATGGTGCAGCCATGTGGAAATTGGTAATGAGCGGAAGCTTCTGGAAAATGTGCGTTCGTATTGCAAAGATATCTTGACTCTCAAGTATGTTCATTGATGTTCATTGGTGACCGTTTTTCCTCCACCTTGGTTTAGGTCAGTTGTTTTTTTATGGTATGTCTGGTAAAATGTCTGTGTTATTGACCATGTCTTTTAGAATGAGTTATACTGCTGCCTCTGGTATGCCAAAGCAATAATGGTTTCACACCATGTTGATGGATGCTCTGTGTCAACTATAATTGTGGATGTGGAAGTCATTCACGCTAAAATGAAGTACAAACATGAAACGGCAGAAAGATTGTTGTTGCTGTCTGATTTTTTACTTGTCAGATTATGATGCATGTGCAAGCCACCCACTATTCCCAACTCTTCTGGTTACATTGTTTACTGCTGTGACCTGGGGTGGTATGCATGAAGAACCGAATAACGTATTGGGGGATAAATCCAGAACATCGATTAGCTATTCGCCTTATTCCGATGCTATTTTTTTGGTATGCATAATGCATTTCGGCAGAGGAATAGCTAGTCGATGTCGTTATTTTTAGATCTGGGAATCCCGGCCGTGTGCGCATGCGTCAACTTCTTGTTTCGACTTCCTTCCTTGCGCGTCTTTTCAGTTCCAGAACAATCGGCAAACCATTCAAAATTGATAAGCGTTTTTTTTTTTCAAGAATGGATTCATGTAGTGCGGCAAAAAGAATCAGGAAGCCTAACTGGGTACCGGCAGAAGTGCGCACATTACTACAGGAATTACAGATTGAAGGTAAATCTTTGTTTGGTGCCAACACCGCCACAAATACCACCAAGGTCAAAAATCTAGTATGGGCGAAAATAGCAGACGCCGTGTCAGCTTTGGGAGTGGCAAGAAGAACGATTGAGGAGGCGAAATTAAAATGGAAAACATTGAGAAAGGAAGTCATCGAAAAAGATACTGAAGTGAGAAAAACTGTGGTGGACTAGCGCAGGAAAGGCACCTTCCCTACGAGGAAATGGTGAGAGCTGTCATTGGGGAGAAATCGGCCCTCTTCCATGGCATCGATGGTATGTATGTTCATTGTTTCACCGTTTGTAATGTCAGTAAATATTAAAAAAAATGATAACAGATAGAATACGAACTACTCTCAACAAACCACCAGCTATGTAACATTGACAAGGTGTGTGATATTAAGAAATAGATTTTTTTTTCAGTGCCAAATCATGTCATTTTGATGAGACAGAGGTAATTGAATTAACAAAGATGTTTGATATTAAGAAATATAGATTTTTTTTTCAGAGGCAGTTGAATTAACAAAGATGTGTGATATTAAAAAAATATAGATTTTTTTTTCAGTGCCAAGTCATGTCATTTTGATGAGACTAAAGAGGCACTTGGAGTGAATATTTTGTGTATACTACACAGCATCTTCTGCAACTTAGAAAAAAAAATCAGTGTGTATGTGTGACTCTTGTGTGTGTGTGGGTGACTCTGTGTGTGTGTGTGTGTGTGTGTGTGTGTGTGTGTGTGTGTGTGTGCAGTGACTGTGTACTATACCAGATAGTAGCAATGAGACTTGAGTATTCGCAGCTAGATTGTCTTTGAGTAGTATGAATTAGCACTTTTCTCTTGAAATTTAACACTGACTAAGAATATGGGGCAAAATATGAAATCATCAACCAAAAAATCTGTTCATGTTATCAACAGTTGATGGTCATGAAAGCAGAACTGTGCATGATGTTGGGAATGACCAGCAACAGAGACTGACAGAGATCCTCGTCAAGGATATTCAGGTGAGGTACCATGCTTTTTAACTTGCAGTGTGTGTGTGTGTGTGTGTGTGTGTGTGTGTGTGTGTGTGTGTTATCACTGTACATATTATGTTGGAACTTTTTCTGATCTTTTTACTCTCAGATAGCTCAAAATTATAAATTTGTTTATTGGGAAAAGGAACTGTGTGACAAACACTCAAGTCACAAAGTCAAAATTTTCTTTTACTGTGACTGTTTAGTTACCAAAGGTATATGGCAGTATAATTATTTTGCAGTATATTCCATTCTTGCTTTTATTATGATATAAGAACATTTGCATTCTGATGAAAAGTTCTATTCATTATACAAGGACCTATTTAATAATTTCTTAAATCTCAAATGGTCATCATTAATTAACATAAATACTGGTCATGTAAAAAAGTGTATTTTCCATATAAAAAAAAAATGACTTGATATAAATTTGCTACACTTATTACAATTTCAAAAATAATCTTCTTTAATTTTGATCTATTGGCATGCATATGTAGCAATGAATTATAGTCAAGACACTTTCCTCTAAGACACATTCACCACAGTACTTTTTCTCTCTGGCATGCGTGCAAGCCCCCCCCCCCCCCCCCCCCCCCCCCATTTTTGATCATGGATATAATGACCAAAATACCATAACATAGGTTTTGACACAGTGCACAAGAAGTTGAAGAACAGAAACCCCAACATGACAGGTGCTGCAAGGCAATATTTACTTCATGGCAGTTGTTTTATAGACATGAATGAATTAAAATGAAATTGCACAACAGACAATGAAATATGTTGAACTTTGTCAGTAATTATAAACATTTCAATTTCCATGGGAATAATCCCGCTGTAATGTTGCTACATTGTACATATAGAGGGGGGGGGGGGGGGGGGGGGGGGGGGGTATGTGCTTAGAGACATTTGAAATGCAACTTGCCACAATTGAAAAATCACTCCAAAAACAGTTGTTTTAGGAATATCAGCCATAACACAGTTGTTTTGGTTCGTTGAAAGAGTTATTTATTTCCTTCCTCCTTGACCATTCAAACCAGTGTTTCGTAGTATGATGTTTGGAATTACTTTTTTATGGCTGAAAAGGTGAGATCTTTTCAGTGTTAAAAATAGCATGTTACATGTTACCTTATTATGGTCTGTGATAAAATGTATTTTACTATAAGTTGTAATATGGCTACTTATAATTTAAAAGTCTTACTCTATAATACAGTACAATGCAGGGTGATAAATAACACTGCATCCTATGCATGTATGTCATACAGTGATGAACGTTACCGTCCCTTGGCAAGAAAGTCCAGGATTGACTGACCTGCCCATTGACTGCTGACACCAGTGAGTCTAAACAGTCCACTCTCCTCAACACCTATTCTGACTTCTCACTATTGAATAGTTTGTGTGTGCATGTGTGTGGCATTCTTTTATGGCATTATGCTGAGGATGCTCAGTGAGACTGCTTCATTACAACCACATCCTGATTTGTCCCACTGCTGCCCCAGTTCAAGTGCCAGTAAATGAGTGATCTACAGGCAGCACTGGGTGTCAAGTCATCATGAGGCAAACTACAAGGACCCTGCACTACTGCCGAGTCATGACACTGATGTTACTTTATATGCCTTTACTCCAAGACAACAACTGCAGCGTTTGTCAGAAAATTTATGAAATACTTTTCATGCATCTTCCCAATTGAACACACAGCAAACTCAACTCTGACTAGGTCTGCTGGGGCAGAAATAAAAATCCCACAAATAAATGGTTCAGGTGCACAATTATGGATCAAACAGATTATAATTATGTGTACATGAATAATCATATTTATGAAGGAAAATGACACAAAATCTGACATATAGATAACAGCTTAAGCAGTCGCTTACTACTACCCAAGGAAGTATGTATACTGTGTGTTGCTTACATCACTGGGAAATGGTGGCAGCAAATGCTTTAAAACATATGAAGAACATTTAAAACAGCACCATCTAGTGAAATAATATAACCTTTGTAAACGCAAGTATTCATTTCATCATACACATTAGACTTGGATTACAGTACATGTACATTTTGACTTTGTTACATAACTGATTACATTCAAAATAGATTTCATACTTGCATGTATGATTATATTCATGTACTTATATGTTTGTACATGTAGACATATGCACATTCAAGTATTTTGACTGTTACAGAGCTTCTTGTTTCTTACTGCTGGTATGAATTGTGTTGTTTCAGAGATGCGCCTTCCACGTCTGGAGTCAGTACATCCTCCCAAATGGAAGAAGTGCATCAGCCATTGGGTAGATGTATTTTTCTCCCTAAATTTGGCATACTTACACACACACACACACACACACACACACAAATTTTTCTCCCTAAATTTGGCACACTTAACACACACACACACACACACACACACACACACACACACACACTCACACTATACTCTAGCAAACTGGGTGATGATCAATTTGTTACATGCATACAAGTCTGTTTCATTTTAAACAATTACAAAGATTGATCAACAGGACAACAGAAAAGTTCAAAGTACAGCAACAAAATCAAAAACAAGGAATACAATCTGGACATGCAACTTGGTTGTGGGTGCAAGGGATAGTGGGAGGAGATGATTGAATGAGAGAGTGTATAATTACCATCAGTAGGTGTTTGTGCAGAAGGACATGATTTAACAGTTCCATTATTCAATGTAATTTCGGTGGGAAGAGGGGGTGGATGTATTCTTACAACGCTCTAAAGATTTCCAACTTGCAAACAAGAAAAACACAAAATTGAAAATACTTAAATTTGCACTATTTACAGAGAGACCAGCTGATCCAATTGGGCAGGGTTTCAGTCATAGTCCAGCAGCAAGAAAAGAACAGCAAGGTCATCTCACTCCAGTTAAACTTCTTTCCTTGTGTTTTACATCACCCTCTTGTGATTGGCACATCTGTATGTAGAAATGTTCAAACAAATTGTTTCAAAATTTAAGATCTCAACCTGACATTGTTCAAGTCAAGCATCACATTCCATTTCATCACGTTAGATAATTATGTAATTTGCTAAAGCTTTAAATCTCTTTTGCAATTACACAAAACTGCAGTGTGAAGTCAAGCAGTGAGTCCTTTTTTTGTCATGATGGTGAATGTGATTGCTTAGAAGAGAGTGAGAATGGAAAAAAAAAAGACAGATTGAGTCTATTCCAACAAATGCATTGCTATCTGCAAACAAATCAGCAAAACCCATGTACAGATTAAGTCACTCTTCACCTCTGTACCATCCACCCAGTTCATCACTAAATGTACTGTGTATCTTTAAGTGTATTAGGCCTCCCCTCACCTTCTTCCTCCTCCCCCCTGATCTAGGGAAAAGCAGTTAACACTATGCATCATGCCAGTGCTAGCTACCATGTATGTCTGCCTTCACAAAAGATAGGCAACCAAACGGTATTTGAGCCCCCCTTTGAGAGAGACCATGTTACCATAAATGCGTCTTCTTATCTGGGCCCAATATGATTCAGATTTTGTATGTGTGTTGGTATAGATGAGTTGCTAATCAAAATTTTACACTGCAATTGTCAAGAATATTTCTTCTCTTTTTTTTTCTAGGTGCGACATCAACAAGGGCCATAGGGCCGAAGGCTCGTCTCCTGGCGAAGGAGAAACGCACCGGCAGCAGACAGACAGGCAGCCGAGTGATTGAAGACGAGTCGCAAGAGGACCTTTTCAAGCAGTACCTGATTGCTGAAATTAAAAAGAGCAACACCATGTTAGATATGATGAGAGAGAGAGAGGTGAGAGAAAAGGAGAAACATCAGATGGATAGAGAGAGAGAGATAAGAAAAAAAGAAAAACATGAAATGGACAAAGAGAGAGAGATGAGAGAAAAAGAGAAACATGAAATGGAAAAACAGAAGTATATCAGAGAAGCAGAGGAGAGCAAGGCACGGAATAAATTATATGAAATTATGTGTCAAAAATTGTTAGAGAAAAATGGAGACAAACAAAATGCAGAAGGTAAAATGGAACATGTGAACTCGTGGTTCACAATTGAAGAAACCTTTGTGTGAAGTGTTAGTTATGAGATGGATCATATTACAAAGTGAAAGTGTTAGTGTTGAGATGGATCATATTACAATGTTCACACAGCACTGTTTCCCTAATGTTAGTTGTGGCAGAGGGTATGGAGTGTCATAGTGTTTGCAATATGAATCTAATGTTGGTGCTGTGCATTTCATCCTTGCATTTGGATATTGGAGACCAGACAGAAAAAGGAAAGAAAATGAAAATGTAAACATGAAACTATTGAAAGGTTATTATGTATGTCTGTGTGAACACAATGTTGAAGATGTAGTGTTCAGACAAATTTAACATAATGTATGCACCTTTTCACCAATTTAAACAGTAGAACATTTTTGATGCTCTGCAATGTTTGTAAGCATCTCTTTAAATAATGCCTGCATCCGTCTGTATGGTATTGTCGATAGGTAAATCTGCAAAACAGACATACAAGTGGTTTGTTTGTTTCAATGTAGTACTCACTTTCAGGTGAAGTAGTTGTGAATGACCTGTGTTCACACTGCAGCACCAGCAGCCCTCCGTGCTCTTTCAGTCAGTGCAGGGTTTTCATTGTCATTGTCTTCATCTTCCTCTCCTCCTCCTCTGCTTCCTCCTCTCCTCTTCATCATCAGGTGGTTCTAAGTTCAGTGATGTGGCCCGATTGTGCAACATCACGCAGACTCTGATGATTTTGCAGGCTTTGGGTGGATCAACACGAAGTTGTCTCAGGCAGTTCCATCGTTTCTTTAAAACCCCAATGGCCCTTTCTACAGCTGTTCTGGCTGAGCTGTGGCAGAAGTTGTAGCGCATTTCTTTCTCCTTGTGAGATGGGGTTGGGGATGGGTGTCATGAGCCATTCTCTTTGCATGTAGCCACTGTCTCCCAGAAGGAAGCCTGTCAGTGGTCTGTTGTTGCCTTCGAACTGCTCAAACACCTCACTCTCTCTCAATATTCTGGCATCATGCACACTGCCTGGCCATCGTGCAACGCAGTTCCAGAACATGAGATCAGCGTCACAGATCACCTGTAAAACATACATGCACATGTGAAAGGAACTGAATGTTAAATGACTATGCAAATCAAAATGTTCATCCACATTTTTTCATTTCATTTTAATTGCCATGTAGTTGAACTGTTAATTTGGCAATGTTTACAGTTGATTCATAGAGCACATTTTCACCTGCGGGAAAGAGTGAAATTTTTCTTTCTGCTGAAAAGGGGGTTATGTATGTACTAAGTTGATATGTATCTGTAGACAGGGATAGCACAGGAAATTCCCCATGTTAGTATTAAAATGTCACAAGTTTTATGCTATGTCAAAACGTGTGAGAACTTTGGAACATTTATGTTAGTGATTTAAAAACTTTGATTGCACGTGTATTTAAAGCGGGGGTAGGTGATTGTGTGTGTGCTGAGGGTGGGGATAATAAGAATCTACAGTACAAACAGACCAAACAACAGAAAAGAAAACAGCACAGCTGATAAGTGAAAACATTTCAAACAACAAGCAAGCTACACAGCTTAAACTTTATTTTGTTTTCTGTGTAGGGGCACATTTTTTTGCACCTCAAACGATACATTAGAAATACTACATAACCGTTTGTTCAGAGTTGCACACATGTCCCCACCAGGAACATTAAAAAAGAAGACTTTTGAAGGACTGGTTGTTTTTAATCTCATCTTCTTTCTTTTTAACATTCTCTTTTGTTGAATCACTATGCTTTTGTTTGGATAATGAAAATTTGCACTGTTGCATGGTTGAATTTGCATGTAAAGTTGTGTTGTTGACTTAATTATGGTCCCCTTTTTTCATGTTTATGACTTGTTGCATTCTGTTTCCTCAAACTAGTTTGTATGTTTTTTTTTGAATTGAATTCATGATGATCCTTTGTTGTGGTCATGCTAATGAATTCATTTCTTTCATTCTGTTTCCTCCAATAATGTATACATTCACGCATTAAAGGATTTGTATCAATGTCAATGATTCAGAGACTTTCCCTTTGTATGATGGTACTTTTCATTTTCTGTTCTCAGTGTTTCACTTTCCACACACCATGCATTCCATTACCATTTTGTCACAATACTAAAGAATAAATGTTCATCAACTCCATATCCAAGAACATGGCTTTCATTATCTATCTATCTATCTATCCATATTTTCCTACCTTTGTATCCGATTCTGTCAACCTAGTGTGTTTATTTGAAGAGGTTGGAGGTGATAAGGCTACTGCATTAGGAGAGAGAATTTGAAGAGAGTGCACATCCACTGTTTTCCTGATGATCAGCTGATGCCAACTTGTGCAACTTGAAAGTGCACATCTGTTCCGAGCACATTTCACAGAATCCAAAAAATGCCTTTACAGTCATCATAAGCTGATACTGATATAACATGGTGCTTTAAGAAGGCACACAATACAATAGTTAGGATCATCTGACCCTGTTTAACCTACCTCCTTACTCAGTTGGAAAAGAATTCTCGGTTCACAATTTACTAAACTGTGTATTTATTCATTTCTTTGGTTATATTTGCTATTCTTCCCAGTACCAAAGAAGAAATGAAGATAGTAGTTCGAAATGCATCTGTTAATTACATGACAGCCTCACAACATGCTAAGCTAAATATGTAGTTAGACACAATATATACACACATGCCACCTAGAACTGCATGTAACTAAGGAGAAAAAAGGGAGTGAGGTGGGGTGTGTGTATGCTGAAGAAATTCACAAGCCTTTCATAAAACTTTCCATTTAAATAGTTATGCATCAACACTAACACACACACACACACACACACACACACACACACACACACACACATATATATATATATATATATATATAATTTTTGTTTTTTATATCAATTATAAACAAAGCTTGCTAATTCTGCCTAACAGTATGTGCTTCAGTGGGTGAATGGGGACTAATAAATGCTTCTCAAAATGATCCTTCAGCAAACTTATAGTCTCCAAGGGGGAGATATATATATATATATATATATATGTAAAAATGATGCTCTCTTGTTGTCCTGAGCTCCGCACCTTGTACTAGAATACACTGAAGTAAAAACTGGAGACTGAACAATACAACTTACAAGAATAAAAACAACAGTCTTTTCATGTCTCATACTTTTATTTTTAATAAATTTTCTCTGTTAAATGCCTCATCAAGCCAAGGTACAACGATAAAAACCACACATCAAGTAAAATGACATACTGTTCATGGTGAATTCCTATTCAGGTAAATCAGATAAAATGAGATCAACAACTGTAGCATGCAAGACAAAATACACACGCCCATAGACCCTCCACACACACACACACACACACATATATATATATATATATAATATATCACAGAGAGAGTAAGGGGGGAGGAGGAGAAAGCGGCAGAGAAAAGGGAAGGGGGGGGGGGGGGGTGAAGAAGGAGGGGCAGGTGTTGGGAGAGAAATGAAAGGCGTGGGGCGGGGAGGGGGGGGGGGGGGGGAGTGGAGGGGGGATGAAGATAGTTGGTGTGAGGAGGAAAAGAAGTACAAGATGAGAGACCATGAAGAAGAAACATTTCACATATGTATGCATGTGAATACATATATACATCCACAACTGCATCCAAGTAGCATGATTGAAACAAAGGTGTACACCTCCTTCAGTTTATAAAGGTATGGTTATACATAATAAAAAAAAGAAAAGCGGGAGGGGGGAAGGATGTTGGAGTACGAGAGGAGCATGTGGAAGTGGTGATGAGGGTTGGGGGAGAGGGGTTTTGTGTGGGGTGGGGTGGGGGCGGGGTGTTTATGCATGTTAATTGTCAAACAAAAATAGGGAGTAGGGGCTAAGGAGAAGGAGAAAAGGGTAGGGATAGGGTGAGGCAGAGGAAGAGGGGAAGTAAAACAAGGGAAGGGGGCAATATCAATAATAAATTCTCACAAGTATGACAATTTCATTCTTGGGAATATATTCCTAAGAACACACACACACACATGCGCACACACACACACACACACACACACACGCATACACACACACACACACATATATATATATATATATTGCTTGCATACAATAGTTGATAACCTCTTTATACTTGATTTTAAATGAATAGGAAATCACCATCAACAATTAGGTCATTTTATTTGATGTGAGGCTTTTATCATTGCACCTTGGGCTGATGAAGCTTTTAACACAATAACAGTGAAAATTTTATAAAAACACAAGTCTGAGACATGAACAGGCTGTTGTTTTTTATTCTCTTGTGTGTGTGTGTGTGTGTGTGTGTGTGTGTGTGTGTGTGTGTGTGTGTAATACTGTGAACAATTAAGTATTCGGGGAAAACAAGTGCTGGCTAAGATTCTTCAGTCATTATAGTAATGACTTGCCATAGATTTGAACTTTTAGGGGAAAAAAAAAAATGAAGATGAAGAAAATGGGGGAATGTATTATAAACACACACACACACACACACACACACACACACACACACATATATATATATATATATATATATATATATATATATATATATATATATACTGCTAAAATTGTTATTGAAAAAGGAAGTATTAAATACTTCATTTTAATAACATTTTCTAGCAGATGTTGCTCCCTAGACGGTTGAGCTTTTTTAGATTTTTAAAGGACATTTTTATATTGTTCTTGATCGATATATATATATATATAATATATATATATATAGTGTGCATTTGGTCAGTGCAAACAGACACCTGCCTTGAAGAAGCTCTTAACAGTGACAATTTGGCATGAGAAATAAATAGAGGCAAGAAATGAATAACAAAGATTTTATTGACTTTATATTTGTCTATGTATCTATCCATCTCTCTCTCTCTCTCTCTCTCTATATATATATACATGTGTACATACACATATGCATACATAAGTACACATTCATATACACACACACACACACACACACACACACACACACATATGCATACATAAGTACACATTCACACACACACACACACACACACACACACACACACACACACACACACACACACACATATATATATATATATATATATGTGTGTGTGTCAATGTGTGTGAATGGTACACAAATACCTGCAAAGACAAAACAAGTAAAGTTTTGTTTAAAGCCCACAGAGTTCAAGTGTAACTGAACATGTCCTCTTCACTGTACTGAAAAAAAAAAAAAAAAAAACCCAGTGATATTGAGGTCAGTCTGCATGTATGTTTGCACTCATTCAATCATAGCGCATTACAAACGACAGTTACGCTACAGGCATACGGTTTGTGCAAACATATTATGCTTTCTTTCTACAAACTATACACAAATGCACACATTCAACAGCCTGCAACATGGACACACTGAAAACCTTACATATTCTATTTGCGTATTATCTAAACTACCAACCTGTATACTGTAAGGCGGTAACATCTTAATTTTCTTTTCACCTAATATGATTTTCACTCTATCAAACTAAAAAGTACACTTCCACAAATACCAAATGACACGCTGCAATCATTTCTTACCACTCCCCATACCTCCTCCATTTACAACTTCAGCGACAAAAGCAAGCAAGCACGCACGCACACACACACACACACACACACACACACACACACACACACACACACACCTCCCTCTCTCTGTGTCTTCTTTTCACTTACCTGCACATTGATGGAATGGAAATTCTTCCTATTCACATATTCATGCTCTCGGGGTAGTCGTCTCCACGGGGTGCCTGGATCCTAATCTGCGTGCCATCAATGGCACCGATGGCATTGGGGAATCCATTCCTTTCAAAAAAGATTCGTTTCGTGCGTTCAGCTTCTTGCTGCCTTGGCTGAACAACCCAGTCCGGCACTCTCCGATACAGCGCATCAGTCACCCGTTTTATAGCCCGGCACGCAGTTGACTGATGCACACCGATCAGCTCGCCACAGAGGTCTTGAAAACGTGCCACTCGCATAAAATCTCAGCGTTGTCATCACTTGCAACAGCGGTGGAAGAGATCCAAGTCGATTCGCAACTTCAACGTCGGCTGTAATTTCATCTGTGATTTCGATGATGTCATTCCTTCTAAATCTAAACTTTCGATATAGATCTATGTCATCAAATTTTTCAAATGGGTGCGTCCTGTCTCTAAAAATTCTGTTTCTGCGCAGATTTCTTCTGTTTCGCCATCGATACAAGATGATGGCCGCCATTTTTGCTCCGCGTTTTCGATCCTTATTCGGGCCGGACAAGACCACATAAAGTTACTCCTTGGATGACGTTTAGAAACAATTGTTTTTAAGGAGTGACAGGAAAGTTAGAATGTGTGTCTACTGATGTACCGCTATTCAGTTTTTTTCTTTCTTTCTTTTCTTTTTTTTTTTTTTTTTGTGTGCTCCATTTCCAAAGGTATTGTTAATTAATCAAGTCCGCAGGCTGGCGAACAAGACGATCTTAATGAATCATTCAGTAGGCCAGCGTTGTTTTTCCGTTCGCTACCCTTAGAAGTCCGATTCCAAGATAAAGGTTTGGGCAAAACGCTATACAGATATTTCCTTACATACCCAGGCTGTTGCTATACAGATATTTCCTTACATACCCAAGGCTTTTGCTATACAGATATTTCCTTACATACCCAAGACTGTCGCTATACAGATATTTCCTTACATACCCAAGACTGTACTATACAGATCTTTCCTTACATACCCAAGGCTGTCGCTATACAGATATTTCCTTACATACCCAAGACTGTTGCTATACAGATCTTTCCTTACATACCCAAGGCTGTTTGCAACACTTGACGGAGGATGGCCACTTGCTTAAAAACAACAACAAAAAATTCTGGCACAGTCCATCTCTCGAGGGACATTGTGCCCGAATCTGAGTCTGGTTGAATCTTTGTTTCTGTTGGTTTTGTTTGGTCACCGTTTGTGTGTCCTTATCTTTCTTTATTTTCTTTAATTTTCTTAAATGAATGAAAGAATGTTATGTTTTATGCGTTTTCATTATATCTTAATAGTACACACACACATACACACATGCGCGCGCACGCGCGAGCGCACACACACACACACACACACACACACACACACACACACACACACACACACACACACCAAAAACACAAAGATCCTTTCACCAAAATACCAACAAACAACAACCAACAAACACAACG
>JADBJO010018014.1:25000-36289 GCA_016801955.1 Conus betulinus | reverse complement strand
TCAACTCACAGGTCATTCATCCACACAATTCTTTAAAAGACATCGTCTAAAAACTCATCCAAAACTTTGTTAAAAATCTTTCCACTGTAAAATCTCAGATCCGATGAAAAATGTTAACCTCTTTCAAGAACTCAAAGATCGCGTCAGGCGGAACATCTCTGAACAAGGTTTTCATGGAATCTGCTGTAAAATGTTTGTGTCTCACATCGTGCAAATCCCAACACTCTAAAAGAATATGTTTCATTGTGAGTGGCACATGACACGGAATGCACCAAGGAGCTTCTTCACTCTTTAAAAGGTAGGAATGGGTAAAATACGAATGGCCGGTGTGCAGCCGGCACAGAACTGTTTCTTCTTTACGACCACCAGACGAAGACGGGAGGAACTCCTTTAGGTTTGGACGGATCTGAAAGAGTTTGTTATCCGTCTGTGTATTCCAATCCTCCTGCCAGAGGTCTTTTACATAATCGTTAATTTTGGGTTTCAAATCTGAGCAGGGGATAGGTGTGTTTTGACAGTTTCTCTCGTACGGCATTCTTGGCCAAACGATCCACCATTTCGTTCCCTCCGATGCCGACATGACCAGGAACCCAAGCCAGAAGAATGTTGTAACCCTCCGCTGTCAACTTGGTAAAAAGTTCAAAAAAGTGTAAAAGTTTCGGGGTGCTGAAGATTGCGGCCAGCTATGGCCTCCAAAGCCGACAGTGAATCCGACAAAACCAGAAAGTCCTCTTCGTAGATTGGGAGATTATCCGTAGTGCCAGAACCAGAGCTGTAACTTCAGCAGAGTAAGCAGAAGCGTCTGAAGGAATATGTTCTAACAGTATTGAGAAGGAGCACCAGGGCAGTAGGCTGCACAGGCCACTCCATCTTCAGACTTGGAACCGTCAGTGAAAATTTTCTGATAGGATGGGAGTTTTGAACTCAGCTCAGCATACAACGCCTTGTATGCCAGAGAGCTGGTGGACTCTTTGCGAAAAGCTGCAAGATCAAAACGAATGTCTGGTGTGAAAAAGGTCCACGGAGGCTCATCTGGAAACTTGGAAAAATCAGACACAACTCCTAGGTCTAGACCTGCATTCCGTGCGTGAGGCTGCATACGAAGACCAAACGACGGAATACAGGTAGGGTTGTTTTCGAATTTGTTTTTGAACTGAGGGTCAAAGACACAGTCATAGGCAGGGTTTTCTGGTTCAGAGAACAGTCTGATATAGTAGTTCAAAGATAGTTTCAACCTGCGGTTGGACAGTGAGGGTTCACCTGCCTCTGCGTACAGGCTGTACACAGGGGTGGTGCGGAATGCTCCAAGACATAGACGAAGCCCTTGATGGTGGATAGGGTCTAAGAGTTTGAGGTAGGACGGTCTTGCAGAGCCATACACAGCACAACCATAGTCCAGTTTGGAACGGACCAGGGCTCTGTAGAGGTGCAGCAAAGTTTTCTTATCAGCGCCCCAGTCAGTGTGTGCTACAACCCGCAGAATATTCAGAGCTTTCTGGCAAGAAGTTTTGAGGTTTTTAATATGGCTGAGAGAAAGTTCAGTTTTTGATCAAAAATAACCCCCAGAAATTTCGCTTCCTTAACAGCTGGAATGGTGGTCTTATCCAGAGAATTTCAGGATCAGCAAAAAATTGACGAAAATTGTGAAAATGGATTGACTGGGTTTTTGTACGTGAAAAGGTAAACCCGTTGTCCTCGGCCCACTGTTGAATCCTGTTGACACAAAGTTGGAGTCGCCGCTGTACGCTGGCGTAAGAAGCTCCAACTGCGTACAGCGCGAAGTCGTCAACGAACAAAGAAGACTCAGAGCCCTGGCTTACCGATTTCACTATGTCATTGATCTTAATGCTGAAAAGGGCAGGAGAAAGGATGCTCCCCTGAGGTACACCCCACTCCTGCCCATGGATGTCCGAGAGTGTGGTGCCAACACGCACCTGGAACTGTCGATCAGCCAGAAAGTTTTCGATAAACATAGGCAGATAGCCCACGAAAACCAAGTTATGCAAATCCATAAGGATCCCTGATTTCCACGTGGTGTCATATGCTTTTTCTAGGTCGAAAAAGATAGCGACCACATGCTGCTTATTGACAAAGGCGTTGCGAATGGTGGTTTCTAGACGGATTAAATGGTCAACTGTCGAGTGGTACTTGCGGAACCCGCACTGTTCACTGGCCAAAAGGCCGTCGGTTTCCAGCTTCCACATCAGACGGGAGTTGACCATCTTTTCCATCAGCTTACACAGGCAGCTGGTCAGAGCTATTGGGCGATAGTTTGATGGGTTGGTAGGGTCCTTTCCAGGTTTGGGGATTGGAATGATCAGGGCTTTCCGCCAGGAGGGCGGAAGCACCCTGTGGTCCAGATATGGTTATAGACTTTGAGAAGGGTCTGGAGACAGCTTTCTGGAAGGTGTTTCAAAACCTGATAATGAATGTCATCCAGACCAGGGGCAGAGTCATTGCAGGTTTGCAAAGCTGATTTTAGTTCGCTAATCGAGAAAGGCAGATTGTAAGCTTCAGAGTTGTCTGATGTGAAATTGTATGAAGATTTCTCTCTAATTTGCTTATTTCTTAAAAGGCTGCAGATTTATTTAAAGAAGAGGAGTTCTGCTGGATGGTGGAGGCCAACAGATGGCAACAGCTTGTTTGTCAGTGATCAAAGCATCGGCAAGTTTCAGGTGATGAATGGAGGGGTTGGTGTTCTTCCCTTTGATTTTTCTGATGATGTTCCAAACTTTTTTCTTTGAAGTTTTAGATGTCAGTCCGGAGCAGAAGTTTCTCCCAAGACCGACGTTTACTGATTTTGAAGTATGTCTCGATTTAGCACGGAGTTTCTGATGGGCTCGGGCGTTAGGACCAGAGGGTCGTTGGTATACCTGACGCTGAGCCCGTTTACGTACTTTTGAGATTTGTTGGCAGTCAAAATTAAACCAGGGTGTCCTTGGCATTTGGGGTTTGTTTGAGGAAGTTGGGATGGAGGCCTTGGCGCATTTTTATGAGGATATTGGAAACCGTTTCTGCGGGATCTGGACTTTGTAGAACTTCCTCTGTGAGTTCCCCACGGACAGTTCCTGCAAAAAGATCCCAGTTCGCCTTGTTGAAATTTAGATGTTGTGGAACAGTGCGACTTTTCAGTTATTTTGGATTTTAGAACAATTGGAAAATGGTCACTCCCATGCAGATCGTCAAGTGCCGACCACTCATAGTCCAGGACCAGCGAGGGGTCGCACACTGACAGATCCAAACATGAGAGAGCACCAGTAGCAGAGTGGTGGAGGAAGGTTGGAGATCCATCATTAAGACAACACAGGTCAAGCTCTGAGAAGACGTTTTCCAGAAGGAGACCTCTAGACGAAGTCAACGCTACCCCAAAGAGGATTGTGCCCATTGAAATCGCCCAACAGCAAAAAAGGTCGTGGAAGCTCCTCAATCAGGCTGACCAGTTCTTGTCGACTGATGGATACAGAAGGAGGCAGATATAGACAACAAATAGTGACCGTTTTATGCAGAGAGACTCTGGCAGCTAAAGCTTGGAGGGGAGAACTGAGGTAGACAGGGCTAAACAGAAGAGATTTGTGGATAAGCAACGACACACCACCCCGTCACTCCAACTGCAGAAGGCTGTGCTGGTTTAGAAAGAACATTAAAACCCGATAAAGAGAAAGATTTGTCAGAGCGTATCAGAGTCTCTTGAAGAGCTAAGACAGCAGGTTTTAAATGTTGACAGAGGAGCTGCAGCTCTCTTCAAAATTAGAATTCAAACCTCGAATGTTCCAGTGAGATATTGAATCCATGAGGATGGAGAGATGGCAACAGACTTCTCAGTCCATTACTGTCTCATCATCATCCGACTGCAAAGGAGAATATGGATTGTGTGTTTCCAAACTT
Source organism: Conus betulinus (assembly GCA_016801955.1). Lineage (NCBI taxonomy): Eukaryota > Metazoa > Mollusca > Gastropoda > Neogastropoda > Conidae > Conus > Conus betulinus. The sequence goes on along the minus strand of JADBJO010018014.1, from coordinate 32,404 downwards.
GAATGTCTTTTGTCTGGGACTTTTTTTTTTTTTCTTGGAAGCTCCGGAGGCAGATGATGGGCAATCCACCTCAATGACCTCTACACCAGAGGGCTTCCCTGGGATCGTGCCTTGATGAGGCACCGCTTGGGGCCCGCGAGTGCCCTTGGGAGGAACAGGGGGTTTTTTTGGGGGGAAGGGGAGCTGTCGAAGCAGAGAGTCTCCCAACCTGTGTCTGCTGGGCAGAATGGGAGCAGCAGGTTTTACGCCACCACCATGAGAGTTTATCACAGGGGTAGCGGATTTCTTGCCTCCGCTGGGGGCAGATGGTTTCGATTGCAGAGTCTTGGAAAAACTAAAGGTGTCTGTCTGACAGGAGACAGATACTGTAGAAACTTGTTTCACAACCTGAGAGTAGGACTTGTTCGGATGCTGCGGACTGCCCAGAACCAACTTTTTGCCTCGTGGAATGGAATCTTTCTTTCCGTCTTCACCCTTTGGATACTACTTTCCTGGCGCCAAAACCGACACTCTCGAGAGGAGGATGGGTGGCCGCCTCCGCAGTTTGCACAACGCGCCGGATGAACGCACGGCATCTCGTGGCTCGGTTGGCAGCAGACGCCACAAATCTCCTCCCCAGAGCATCGATCCCGCACATGGCCAAACTTCTGGCACCGGAAACAACGCATCGGGATGGAACATACAGGCTAACCTTGACGTTCAAATAGCCCACCTTGATAGACTGTGGCAGCGAAGGGGTGCAGAAGGTCAGAAAGAGGGTATTTGTTGGCACTCTTTCAGAAACCCTTGCGAATTGTGACTCTTCGCACATCCATGACTCCCTGGGATTTCAGTTCGAACCTTATCTCATCCTCCGATACTCCTTTCAAGTCTGGGCAGCGAATGACTCCCTTTGAAGAATTTAGGTTCTTGTGAGGCGACACTTTGATTTTTCGGTCAACAAGAGTTGTAGATTTCAGGAGCCGATCTGACTGACATTTTGTACCACATTCCACCAGAAATGAGCCATTTCTCAGACGTTTGATTGATTTTAGGTTTCCTGACAGACAACTGAAACCTTTCTGGATTGCAAAGGGGCTGAGTGCAGACAAAGGTTTTGTCTACATCAGCGCCCTCCACCACCAACCACGAAGGCCAAGATCCAGATTCTGTTCGGATTTCTGAGTCCGAGTCAGAATCATGATCACCATCAGATCTCACTTTGTCTCTCTTTCTCCTTTTGGAAGGGAGTTTAGATATTGAAGCCATGGTTGTAACAAAAGGCGTTTTGTCCCAGACAATTTAGAGCTGGGGCCAAAATAAATAGAACACTTAGTAGCGAGGTTGTGCGTGCGCAGTTTGCGTGAACGCAAATCGCTCATCTGTTGTGGGGAAGTTGCGGGCTAAACTTTTAGTTGACACAGTTAACTTGTCTTTTGCCTTGTAAAGGTATGTATTAAGCTTATGGAGATAGGGCATAGGAGGTTTAAAATAATTCATGAATTGAAAACTAAATAATCTTTAGATATGTTTGTTGCAGAATACCAACCCAAGCTACGGTCGTTTTATAAAGGGATAAGGTATTTATGTTGTGGATGTGATGTATTCATTTGGAATTAACAGTTAGATAAAAAGAATGTTATTTGTTCCTTCAGTCAGTAGTTTTACTTAGAAGTTGAATGAGGAATATTTTGCTGATGGGTAATAACACACACACACACACACACACACACACACACACACACACACACACACACACACACACACTCAATGTATGGTCTCTCGAAAAATGATATGCTATTGTGTGATGTGTTTGATGATGATGTATAGTCAAGAAGACAATCATTTATTTTAGAGAAGTGCATGCTTGTGTCTATAAATTGTCATCAACTATAATGCAAGTTTAACTGAAATCATTTTGGCTGATATTTCAAGAAAGGGGATATAGAAGAAATTGTTATGACGAGGGTAATAAAAGGAAATCCTTTCTTGTTTAATGGTATTGATGAGGGTGACAAAGTGGAATTGTATTTTTACTGTTCCTGACAAGGGTAGCAAATCGAAATTTTTCCTTGATAGTGTTTCATGTAAAGGTATGGTGTCTATGTCGTTGTGTCTGTCTCCTTAGGATAATAGAAATAATTTTCATGGCCTGTGGTTGGACTTTGGGGAAGAAGGGGAGGTTTGAAAAGGACGAAAGGTTTAATGGCCATGGACACTGAAGGAGGGAGGAGGAACACATATTAAAAGACTGTCACTGTGCAGGCTTCCAGTGCCAGGGACTGGGCACGGGGTATTGGTGCCAGGAAATGGGCACAGACTGGTGTCAAGCTCTGACGGGTTTCGGGCGTGATTTCTTCCGGGACTGGGAAGAAATGCTTAAGTCAGACAGTTGAGGAACGCCCAAGATTTACTTCAAGAGCTGCCTGGAGTGAAGTGCAGCAGGAACAGAAAACGGTGTCTTCGCCAGGGTGGTGATAAACTCTTCTTTCCCCTCCTCTGTCCATACCCAGGCCATAGCCAATGAAAACGTTTACTTCTTTTTATTAAATAAAAGGGTGTGGCTTAAAAAGGTTTCAAGCTTAGTTTCCTTTCCCAGTGGGTGAATGCGTTTGTCTGATTTGGAGTTACAGAGAGTTCAGATAGCAGGCACACATACAAGCATCAATACATATTTTTCATTCTGTCTATCTGGGACTTTCTTTACAGTGGTGACCCCTTCTTTTTTTCCCCATGTTAGGATTATAAGTTTTTTCCAGGATAAAACACTTTGCCTGTTTCAGAGGGTTCGCTTTGGAAATACTTCCATTTGAAAAAAATAATTTTGATCAAGTTGCATTTTTGTGTTTGTTTTTTCCCACCTCGGTTTTGTGGGGGGTACTCCATTGTACATAGTAAGTTTCTGGGTACCAAGGGCTTTAGGATCTTTCCTCTTCTGTGAAAAAAAAAGATTTTTTTTTTCCTGTCTAATTGATATTCTACAGCTCATCTACTCTGACTTGTCTGTCATTCTCTGTAGACTTTCTGTATGTCATTAGTATGAGCCACACCCTATAGCTGTTTGTCTGTATCCCTGTTTTGTCTGTTTCCATACCTTAGGCTTGTGTAATTTTTTTTTTTTCTATATTTTTTCTTCTCCTCTTACATTGTATTTGTGAAAGAATATACCTATATTTCATAATTTTTCCATTGTGAAAAGTGAATATGGATGATGAAACATTTGATCGCCTTGTGAAACAGGCACACACACTTGGACTTGGAGATGAAACAAAAAGAATTGGAGCTTCAAAAAGAAGAAAGAGAAGCTCAAGAGAGAACTCTGAGAGAAGAGAGAGAAAGTAAACTGAAAGAAAAACAACTAGAATTAGAACATGAACGAATTAGATTAGAATCTCAGAAAGTAGAGTCAAAACTTGTAAAAGAAACCGGGAGAGCTGTATTCTCCTACTGTAAAAGGGGGTGGCGCTTCAAGATATCCTAAGCTTCCCATTTTTAATGAAAATAAAGATGACATAGATTCGTTCATTTTTCGCTTTGAAACCTATGCTCAAAATCTAAACTGGAAGGAACATGAATGGGCAATGCTTCTGGGTGCACATCTCCAGGGAAGCGCGCTTAGCTTGTACCATTCCATTTGTACTACAGGATTGGTAGACTATGCTGAATTGAAGGATGCCCTTCTTACAAAATTTCAGTGCTCGAAAGATGGTTCAGAGAAAAGTTCCGCTCATGCCGCCCTGAAAATGATGAATCATTCCCTGCATTTTTCATCCGGTTGGCACATCTTTTTGATAGATGGGTAGATTTATCACACATTGAAAAATCATATGCTGCTCTTCGTGACCTGATTTTGTCTGAACAGTTCCTACTGAGTGTCAGTAAGGATCTATCTATATTTTTGAAAGAGAGGGTTTTAAAGGACACTCAGTCCATGGTTACAACTGCTGAACATTATAGATTAGCACACCCAAACAAAAGTTTCGCTCGAACAGCCAGAATGGACTTTGGTCTTGCAGCTGAACCTCTGTATGACAAGCCTTATACAAGCCAGCATGACTCCCTTTTCACTAGTTCTAGGGGTTCTCAATTCACCAGAAACCTTCACCGCTCATCTCGTAGAGGTGGACAAAAAGGTCGCATTCTGAATACAGGTGGCTCTTATCAACAAGACAGAGACAAAAACTGCCGTTTGTTTTGAGTGCAATGGTACAGGTCATTTTAAAAAGGAATGTCCTACGTATCTCAAGCGCACTGCAAAGGACAAAAAATGCATCCAGTGCCACTTTTTCAGGAGGTAGACAATCCCATGCCCAACTCTCCTTCAAAGGTTTCTGCTGTTGGTTTCGTGGATGAGCCAGCTTTGACGAAAGGAGTTCTTTTGTTCTGGTTCTACTACAGGATCTCTACCAGTTGTGGAAGGATTGGTCAATGGGTTTCAGGTGTCTATACTGCGTGACACAGGAGCTACTACTGCTGGTGTCAGAAAAGCATTGGTACGATCTGATCAGTATGTGGGTCGCACACAGAAGGTTGTCTCATTTGGAGGTAATGTGGAGGTTTTTCTTTGGCACAGGTAGAGAGTGGAATCGCCCTTCTTTAGTGGAAAGCTTTTGTGCTGCGTCATAGATGACCCAGTAGCCGATCTTATTTTGGGAAATGTAGAAGGAGTGTCTCCTATTCCTGGTCTAATACTTGGCAACATGGATTCCCAAGCTGCTGCTGTCATGACACGGGCTCAGACAAAAGCTGAAGCCAGCTCTCCCACACCTCTTCATATTCCATTTCAAGATCTTCACATTGACCCATCAGAACTGAGAGAGCTGCAGAATTCAGATGATTCTCTTCAGTGCATTAGAGAATTAGACACTTTGAGTTCATCTGTCAAAGCAGGAAAAGGTTCTGTCTCTTTTTTCCGTCAAAATGGCATTCTTTTCCGTCGATTTTCCAAGGATGCGCTCCAGGTTAATCAGGTGGTGGTACCTGCTTCTCTCAGACAGAGAGTACTCTTTACAGCTCATGATGGAGTACTGGCAGGTCATTGTGGGGTCAGGAAGACACTAGGCAGGGTACAAAATCGGTTCTGGTGGCCAGGTGTCACTCGAGATGTGAGACATTATTGTCAAACCTGCACTATCTGTCAGAAATGTGCAGCGAAAGGTCGAACTCCAGATGTGCCTTTGGAAAAAATGCCAAGAATTGAGGAACATTTCTCTAGAGTCGCTGTAGACATTGTAGGCCCTTTCTCTCCACCTTCTGAGGAAAAACACAGATACCTGTTGACTCTAGTTGATGTGTGGCCACACACTTTCCAGAAGCCATTCCGCTGAAGAAAGTGGACTCGTGTTCAGTGGCAGAGGCACTTTTTTCTGTTTTCTGTCGTTTGGGGTTTCCAAAAGAACTTTTGTCTGATAACGGATCCCAGTTCACATCTGAAATGTTTTCTGAATTCCTTCGTCTACTTTCTATTAAAGGAGTCCGCTCGTCTCCATACCACGCTCAATCGAATGGAGTAGTGGAAAGGTTTCATGGAACTTTGAAGCCAGTGATGAGGAAGCTCATTCAGGACCAGCCGAGACTTTGGCATCGTTACATTCCTGCGCTTCTGTTTTCTTGTCGCGAAATGCCGAATGAATCGACAGGATTTTGTCCCTTTGAGCTACTCTTTGGGCGTCGGCCACGGGGGGCCCATTGATTTTTTGCAGATCGTGGTCAAAAAAGAAGATCGCCACAAAACTGCTTTTCAAACACCCCTAGGGCTTTTCCAGTGGGTGAGGATGCCATTCGGTTTGGCAACTGCACCAGCTACATTTGCCAGAGCTATGAGGCTACTTCAACTGGGCGACCATGCCATAAATTTCTTTGATGACATACTTGTATACAGTTTGTCCTGGAAGCAGCATCTATATAATGTTCGGAAGGTTCTCTTGTCCCTTCAGGAGGCTGGATTACTGCTCGACCAACGAAGATTTTTACCGGATTTTCAGAACTTGAGTTTCTGGGACATGTTGTTGGTCGTGGTATTTGTCAGCCCCAGAAGGAAAAGATTGAAAAAATCTTAAAGATTCCTGTCCCTTCCCACAAAACGCCAGATCAGAGCACTGTTGGGATTAGTTGGCTACTATAGGAAATTCATTCCAAATTTTGCCACAGTCACTGCTCCCATCTCCAACCTGTGGCTGGCGAGTCCCCTCGTCGGATTGCTTGGACTCCAGACTGTCAGAATGCTTTGCAGACTCTCCAGGAGTGTTTGTCAAGATCCCCTGTTCTCTTATTGGCTGATCTTTCAAAACCATTTGTGGTAAGAACAGATGCCAGTTCCATTGGAATAGGTGGAATTCTGTTGCAGGATTTTGAAGGCACTCTGCATCCTGTCACTTTTGTCAGCAGAAAACTGCTTCCCAGAGAAACACGGTACAGCACAATAGAAAGGGAGTGTTTGGCCATTGTTTGGGTCATTTCAAAGTTGGGCAGGTACCTCTGGGGAAGGGTTTTCTGTTGGAAACAGATCACCGTCCTCTGGCATATCTTCAGTCTGGAAGGTTTAAGAATTCCAGGATCATGAGGTGGGCACTTGCTCTCCAAGAATATCGCTTTTCAGTGCAGTCAGTCAAAGGATCTGAGAACCTTTGGGCTGATTTTCTCAGCAGAGCTGATTGATTGGAAGTGTGTTGTTGCGTGTTCGTATCACGTCAAGATGCTGGTTTTGTTTGTTCTCTTCTATTTTTTTTTTTTCATTTCTTATCGAACGTTGGCACGTTCTTCCATTAGGGGGGGAGAACTGTAACAAAAGGCGTTTTGTCCCAGACAATTTAGAGCTGGGGCCAAAATAAATAGAACACTTAGTAGCGAGGTTGTGCGTGCGCAGTTTGCGTGAACGCAAATCGCTCATCTGTTGTGGGGAAGTTGCGGGCTAAACTTTTAGTTGACACAGTTAACTTGTCTTTTGCCTTGTAAAGGTATGTATTAAGCTTATGGAGATAGGGCATAGGAGGTTTAAAATAATTCATGAATTGAAAACTAAATAATCTTTAGATATGTTTGTTGCAGAATACCAACCCAAGGCTACGGTCGTTTTATAAAGGGATAAGGTATTTATGTTGTGGATGTGATGTATTCATTTGGAATTAACAGTTAGATAAAAAGAATGTTATTTGTTCCTTCAGTCAGTAGTTTTACTTAGAAGTTGAATGAGGAATATTTTGCTGATGGGTAATAACACACACACACACACACACACACACACACACACACACACACACACACACACACTCAATGTATGGTCTCTCGAAAAATGATATGCTATTGTGTGATGTGTTTGATGATGATGTATAGTCAAGAAGACAATCATTTTTTTTAGAAGTGCATGCTTGTGTCTATAAATTGTCATCAACTATAATGCAAGTTTAACTGAAATCATTTTGGCTG
>JADBJO010018014.1:15000-20000 GCA_016801955.1 Conus betulinus | reverse complement strand
GTTCTTTTTCAAATATCGGGTTGCTAAACGTACGTAACAAATAATAACGCAGCTTTGGCCTTTTTCAGGCACGAGAGGAGGAACAGCAGCACGGAAATAACCATGTAACGGACAAAAATCCTGTGCAAAATCGTTAGTCACTATGAAACTGAATTAACTGGGATTGGATTGGGAGGAGGGGGAGAGAAAGAGAACAGATGCAAGACAGAAAAGACTAAATATTGCCCCTTCACTGCCAGCAAAGGGAACCGATGTGTTTTGCACTTTGAACAGAATTATTATGTTCATGCCCCGACCAGACCTTTACCCCACCAGAGTTGATGCTTACAACAAGGTTGGTTGCAGTCGCGGAAATCAACCAAGGGAACTTTAAACGTAGAGCCCCATCGTTCTGAACACCGCAGGGAAAGCATCACAATCCAAGGGTCTCCGAGAGAGGGAAAATGGTTGAAGGCAAGATGGAGAGATTGGTCACTCGAGACACGTCATGAATGATAAAAATAAAAGATGTGAGACTGTACTTGTGATCCCCCCCCCCCAAAAAAAAAAAAATAAATAAAAAAAAAAAAACAAAAAAAAAAAAAAAACAACAACGAATGAAAAGGTTGTTACGTCAGAGACTATGCAAACAAAAGGTTCCAGTCAGTTTGAATAGGGTCTGAACCTGTTTTCCAGAAATGCAAGAGTTTCTGTGTCTACCCTGAGTGCTCCTTAACATGGCTGCTCGAATAGTTAGTTTCCTGGTGGACTGGAAGAGGTCTCTGAAGAAGCTTTTGCTCCTTCTCCTTTTTGCTGATTCTTCTTGCTGGGGGCTCTGTATAGTGCTTTATGTGTCTTTCCCGGAGCGTTTCTGGCCATTTTGCAGTTTGAGGCGGCCTTCAAGTGTATATTGAATATCCTCTGATGTTATCCGTCTGTCTGGCGTTGGAGGTTTGAGGAGGTGTCTTCAACTTTGATTGTTTCGTCCATAAACGTCCCGGGAGATTCAGTACAGATGTAGACAGTTTGTTCTCCAGTGCGATCTTTTCCAGTCAGGGCATCCAGTTTGTAGACTATGATTTTCATGAATTTTCCCATTCCTCTTTCACACACGCAGGTTGTAAATTGAATGTCTGGTATTTGGCAACACATGTGTTGTCGGAAGAATCAGCGTAGATGTCCTTGGCATTGTGATTTCAATTCCAGCCTTGGATTTCCGACGTCTCAGCTGCTGATGCAGTGCATTGTTGCTCGGTCACCAGTCTTCATGTAGGTGCGGGATTTTTTTGTTTGTTTCTGTTTTGCTGTAGTTCTGGGGATCTTCGAGCCTCACTCAGCGGAGACGTTACTTCCATTAACCCCTGGGAATTCTACTAGCATTTGCACATGGTCCGTTACAGATTTCCAGTTGCAGTCAGGTTGGCACCGATGGGTTCATCATTCGCTCCCACTTTCGGTAAAGCATGGGGCGTCTTTTATTTGCGGTTCTTATAGTAGCCATGTCATGAGCGGCAAGGTGGGGAAGCCAGCCGACAGAGACTATACACCTGGTCCTTCTTCGTGGGACGTCCACCGGACTACTCCTAGACATGAGCTGAAGAAAAGCGATGCAACAAATAGTGGCGACACAACCATATCAAGAGGTCATGTTTTCTTTCAGTTTGTGCCGCTCAGGGCACACTTGCCGTGTTTATCTGTAACTCTGTAACTGATGTCCTTTTCTGAAACTTATTGAAAATGTGTCCTTTCTTTGATTTGTACTCCACTTACTTTTTTTGTTGCCCTGTTATGTATATCTTTCCGTCTGATTTTGACAGTGCTTTGTTGGCGTGATGTATGTCCCCTATCCCCCTCCTCTCATCCCGCCCCGTGTGCACGCGCGCGTGTAGACACGCCCCCCCCCCCCCCCCCCCCCCCACAACACACTTGCGCGCGCGCATGCACGGTCGTACACAGTTCTCTCTCTCCCTCCCTCCCTCCCTCCCTCCCTCCCTCCTCCCTCTCTCTCTCTCTCTCTCTCTCTCTCTCTCTCTCTCCCAACAGCAAACTAGACTATTTCTTAAAAATACATACACGTGTGCAGATGCATAAGATTTCGTTTCTCGACATAAAGCACACTTCGCAATAAGGCATGAGAACCAAAGTTTCAAAGTTTAAACGATCAAGTTGACGCGCGCGCGCGCGCGCGCGCGTGTGTGTGTGTGTGTGTGTGTAATTCACTGGATGCTACTTGTGTGTATTGAGTGAGCGAGTGCGTGTGTATGTGCGTGCGTACGTGAGTGCGTCGGCGCGCGCGCGCGCGCGCGCGCGCGCGCGTGTGTGTGTGTGTGTGTGTATGTGTGTGTGTGTGTGTGTGCACGTTGTGCGTGTCTTCAAATCCTACTTGAGTCATGGAATCTAGCATCACATGATCAAGCATGTAAATTGGGGTTGAACGTATGAAGAAGCGGAAGCATACGTACCCACAGCATTCTATAGGCAAACAACACTTAATGTGCATGCAGCATGCTACCCTAAGCATTGGCCACTGGACTGATGTTTCAATCTCGCTAGTGGACGACAGTAATAACAAGAGCTTGGGTTAGATGTGGAGAACCGTGCCAGTATGGGATTTCCATTTCAAGACAATTGCGCTTCCCTGACATGTCATGCACACACATGAATTTTCCCCAACGATGAAAACGGGAGGGGAAAAAATGGCAGTGAATGTATAGTAATACAGTTGAAGTTCTGATCTATTCAATTGAAGAAACCAATTTCAATGACTGGGTTAATTAACATGTGGTGCTTAGAACCAGATTTTGTTGGTCAATACTGAATGTGCATTCACTTAGTCTGTTTCAGCTCAGATCGCAAAAAAAAAAAAAAAATTCTGGTTACTGCAAAAGCCGTTTACCGTCGTTTTTATTCATCTTTTTTTTTTTTTTTTACAATCCATTTTGAACACAGTTCAGGTTGAACACTCCCACGCTCAGATCACAGCATCACATGTTCGGAACCGTGCTTTTTCTACCATGAATCAGAGTTCTCGTTTTTTTCACGTATAATACTCTCTAGAGATGCGCCTTGCGCCCGGTGAATATTATTACCGTTGTAGTCAAGCACTGTAACAACACCACCACCACCACCACCAACAAACAGTTTGATATTTTGCTTTCAAATTGGCGACAGGTCCACGAAGGAAGGGAGAATGAACATTCAGCGACTTGAACGTCTGTTTGATTGGCGGATTCTCCGTCGCCGACAGTCAAGAAATAAAGACGATGTAGTTTATTGTACTGGGAGGATGTCCGTTCTCTCTCTATCTGTGGGAAGATCATGGAGCAGAAGACAGAAGATGAGTCTCGTAAACTGCATCCGGTCGTTCCGACCAAAGAACAAGCGCAAGATTATGCTTCACTGTCATTTCGATGTTCATGGAACGATACGGCGCACAACAAACGCATGATCTGTCGTATGGAAGTATCGCACACCGATATGCTTAGTTTCAAAGAACTGATATCGTCGTATCATTCCATAGTGAAAGCAGTACATGAATACCTGTCGGGTGAAATCTCAGGAACGTTCTTTCACAAGTTTAATTTTCGTGACGCATATCTTAATCTAAAGCTCATAGTGTGGACTGCTTCATATCGTGATCGGGACAACGCGCGTGAGAAAGACTGATTTTGACCGTACGCTTTTTATTGTTAGCGAGGAGGAAACACCTTTCAACTCTTCAGTGACACAAACCGTCCACGTGAAAAAAAAACATCCGAGTTCGTCTTTACAGACAGTGACCAACCGTGTTCGTCCTAAACGACACGTGCAACAAAAGAAAAAGTCCGTTGTGGGAATGACCGTCCCTTCACACCTCAAATCAGACAGTCCGGGTGCAAGTCCAGCTCCACGTCCATCTCTGTCATCTGAAAGCACGGACGGTTGCCACCGACAGCAGAGCAACACGTCAAAGGCTGATCACCTCGAGTCATACCCTTCCCTGCCTCATAGCCGAAAAGCCCGCGGAACTACAAAGACAACTAAAGATCAAGATACAAACGCTGCCGATGACCATCACGTGGATCCGTCTTATGCGTGGACACAGGTGACAAAACCCATTATGACCGCTCCCCAGCCACCGACCGTTCAGCCCCCAGCAGTGCCTGAGCCGGAATCAGCATCTGCTCAGACGTGTTCCTCTCACACGGACAGGAAATCACTACTGCAGAGGATACAGGAGCTGCGTGCAGAATTGAAGGCCTTCGTAGTGGACCTGACCAGAGAACGTCCGTCATGAACCCAAGCTGACGTCCTTCCGCAGAATCGCAGAGTGAAGTGTCCACACTGTAACAGATGATCCTTCCTCTTCTGGTTCCTCTGTCAGTCTTTGTGTGTAAGCCGTCAGGTAGTGGTTGTTTCAAGGCATTTTGTTCATTCGATCGTTCATGTATTTGCCACCCCCACACCCCTTCCCCCACACCCATCATCCCGTTCTTCCCTCACCCTTCCCTTTGTTTCCCTTCTTCCTATTTTCATTTTCCTCCCACTGCTTGCTTACTTTCTGTCTTTCTTCTTCGTTTACATTTATGTTAAAAACTATCGAAAAACAAATCATAATCATATCCTCTTTAAAAGAAACAATGCGCCTGAAAACCTACAACAGGCAATTGTACACAACTGCTGGTGGGCCTGAATCACGTTTTGTAAACATGTTGTTTGAGAAACGTTCGCCTGCAAATTTTGTTTTTGTTTATGATGTATATTTGTTTCTTTTTTCAGTCCCCTTTAATTTAAACAAAAAACAAGCAAAACAAACAAAAAGAAAAAAAAAACTCCAACCAGTCCAGCCAGTATGCAATAAGAAAAAACAAAACAAAACAAAACAAAAAAAAAAAACGTTCATAGTCTTACTTGAAGATTAATCGTTCTAGACTAGCACGGGGACATAACTGCAAGGTTTTCTTTCTCGCCCATGCTACTGAGTAAAAAGAAATTTCTTGCAATATTTCTTTTCCTAAGCCCTGCATAAAACAGTTTTCTTT
>JADBJO010018014.1:10000-12500 GCA_016801955.1 Conus betulinus | reverse complement strand
AACTCGCGCCCTAAAAATGTTAACATTATGACCTTTCACCGCTAAATGTATCGGCTGTGAGATGTGGATCAGTTTCAGCTTTTAGGTACAGCTAAAATTTATCCTACATGTTTATTTTATGTCTGACAACTGTTTTGAAATTAAATGTTTACTTTGTTAGGTCCCTGTACAATAGTAACTCTTGGGGAACGTACTTGTGTGAAAACTGACAAAACTAAATGAGAAAAAAAAATTCAACATACAATTCTCTCAAAGCCTACCATCAATTTTCATAAACATTTATAGACGATATAGACAATATTGATCACGTAAAGAAGCTATTTTCACAAATAAGATTGGTATCCATACAAGAATTTTCTCCTGAATTTAACTGTTTAATATAGAATTAGTTTGTAAGCTTTTGATTTTCTTATTACATTAGTAACAAAGGAAGAAGCAAAACCATCACGAAATCACCAATGGAAGCGTGCTCGGAGAAAAATCATCGTATTTGTTTCAACAATGATCTTAGAATAGACTTTTAGCATCTCTACCTCAGGTTTTGGCAAATAAAGTAAAGTGACGAGCAAATTATGTAATGGTGGAAAATCACAGCTTTACACACGCTGTTTCAACTTTTTTTTATCTGTTCTTTTTGTTTGCTTACTTGTTTGTTGTTTTTTGGACATGTAAGATTGGTTGACTTGACCAGAAGCTTATCTAAGGGAACAAAGAAAAGAGAAAAGAGCAGAGGATTGAAGAGGGGAACAGAAAGACTTCAGAATAAGGGGGACGGTGAGGTGGGTGGTGGGGTGGGGGAAGCAGGGGATGGGGGGCGGGGGTGAGGTGGAGGAAGACGTGTGGGAGGGTACCTTCCTCGTAGGTCAAGTAGACGCTGTGATGCCATGTGTTCAGAACTGGGTTATTTCACGTGCTCGTTTGGACCAGCTGAATTATACTACATCTGAAGAACTGAACGTTACCTTGTCTTCCATTCCCAGTGGCCGTGGAAACATGAGATCATTCAAACCACAGGGATTCCCTGTGCATACTTTGGATCAGTTTCAGCTCGCCTCACTCGCCACATTTTTTTTTTTTTTTTTGGGATAAAGAGTATGTTTTAATAAGCGCTTATGTCAGAGGTGAGAGTTCGAGTCAAACTATTCTTTGCAGGTTACTCGGTGCATGTGAAGAGAGAGAGAGAGAGAGAGAGAGAGAGAGAGAGAGAGAGAGAGAGAGAGAGAGAGAGAGGGGGGGGGGGAGACACTGACAGTTTTTATTGCCAACAGCAAACAAGCCCTGTTGAAAGGAGGGTTACAATTACTACGTTATCAGATTTCATTAAGTATATGCATGCAATTGAAAGAAGCAGAATTCAAACAATTCAACTAGGAGTTCGAATCTACTATCGTCAACGTGCACATACACGGAAACAAACACACTCACGAACACACGCACACGCGGGCACACACACACACACACACACACACACACACACACACACACACACACACACACACACACACACACACGCACAGACAGACACACACACACACGCACAGACAGACATACAGACAGACAGACACAGACACACACACACACACACACACACACACACACACACACACACACACACACACACACACTCACACACACACGCACACACTGTGCACCACAGTAATCCATTGTCTTCGACCATCAAGCCATGAAAAACACATAATGAGTGCATACAGTGGATACATCGTCACACGTTTTAACTCGACAATTTGTTCGTGATATTCTTTCTTCGAAGATCACTTGCTTCTGCTATATGTCTTGCAATGACGTATTTTTGTTCATTCTTGCTAGATAGAATTGCTCTGAGATCTTTTGTCTGAGCAACTACCTCTCTGAAATTTTGCATCTATTTCGAATATCTGCGTAAGCAGGACAATCAAAAAACAAAACGTACTTCGTGTTCATTGTTGTTTCTCTGTACACACACATGTGCTATACTTTATTGTCCCATGCTTTGAACCATTTTTTGTTTGCATTGAGGCCCAGTGTTCTAGTTCGAAATTTTGTTAAGTTTATATCGATGCCATTTATTGTAACAATCGTGAAATATTGCTCCATTTTCCAAATTCCTTTTAAACGAGAGAAACCATTCATGGTTGTCGTTTCCATCCATGCTGGAATGCCAGTTTTGTCTGCAAGAACAAATTAAGCGATCATTAAATTCAGATATGTGCAGTATTGCCTACTCCCTGACAAAGCCAAACCATACCAAAAACAAATATTTCTGTCAGTATTTTCTTTACATGAGATACCCAGTTACATTTTTCTGTGTGTTGATTTGTAGCAAAAGCATTTTATACGTTTGACTTCAGAGTCTGGTCCTACGTAAATGAACTAATCCTTGCCAGTATTTAATTGACTTGACATAAGTTCGTATAAACAGAGGATATCAACCACTTTCACCACAAACTATTTCATTTGATGCATGTAACGGAACATGCATAATGCGCTTTACTGACACGAC
>JADBJO010018013.1:35000-36289 GCA_016801955.1 Conus betulinus | reverse complement strand
AAACTTACAGAGGTGGAAGAAAAGGCGGCACAGAAGCTTACAGAGGTGGAAGAGAAGGCGGCACAGAAACTTACAGAGGTGGAAGAGAAGGCGGCACAGAAGCTTACAGAGGTGGAAGAGAAGGCGGCACAGAAACTATACAGAGGTGGAAGAAAAAGGCGGCACAGAAGCTTACAGAAGTGGAAAGAGAAGGCGGCACAGAAAGCTTAGAGAGGTGGAAGAAAATGGCGGCACAGAAGCTTTAAGAGGTGGGAAGAGAAAAGCGGCACAGAAGCTTACAGAGGGAAAGAAAGGAAGAACAGAAAACAGAGTTTGAAGAGAAAAGGAAGACACAGAAGCTTACAGACAGAAGAGGAAGAGAAGCTTACAGAGGTGGAAAGACACAGAAGCTTACAGAAGCAGAAGAGAAGGCGGCACAGAAGCTACAGAGGCGGAAGAGAGAAGGCGGCAACAGAAGCTACACAGAGGCGAAAGAGGGAAGGCGGCACAGAAGCTTACACAGATGGAAAAAAGGCGGCACAGAAGCTTACAGAGGCAGAAGAGAGGCGGCACAGAAGCTTACAGAGGTGGACGAGAAGAAAGTACAGCAGACAAAAGAGTTGGAAGAAAAGGAGTACAGCAGACCGAAGAGATGAAAGAAAAGGAAGTAAGCAGACTACACAGATGGAAGAAAGGGAAGTACAACAGACTACACAGATGGAAGAAAGGGGGAAGTATAACAGACTAAAGAGATGGAAGAAAGGGAAGTACAACAGACTACACAGATGGAAGAAAGGGAAGTACAGCAGACAGACTACAGAGATGGAAGAAAGGGAAGTAAGCAGACTACAGAGATGGAAGAAAGGGAAGTACAACAGACTAAACAGATGGAAGAAAGGGAAGTACAGCAGACTAAAGAGATGGAAGAAGAGGAAGTATATCAGACTAAAGAGATGGAAGAAAGGAAGTGCAACAGAGCAGACTAAAGAGATGGAAGAAGAGGAAGCATATCAGACTAAAGAGATGGAAGAAAGGGAAGTATAGCAGACTAAAGAGATGGAAGAAGAGGAAGCATATCAGACTAAAGAGATGGAAGAAACGGAAGTATAGCAGACTAAAGAGATGGAAGAAAAGGAAGTACAGCAAACTAAAGAGATGGAAGAAAGGGAAGTACAGTAAGCTAAAGAGATGGAAGAAAAGAAAATATATCAAACTCTGTAGAGGATATATCAAAAGAAAGTACAGCAGACTAAGGAGGAGGGGGAAGGGGGGGTACATTGCAGAGCAGTCTGAATAGATGGCAACAGTCT
>JADBJO010018013.1:10000-25000 GCA_016801955.1 Conus betulinus | reverse complement strand
TTCTATATAATAATTCCTTTGTCCCAGCAGTTCTATAAAGATATAAAGACTTCTTTATCCCAGCAGTTCTATATTGATTTCTTTTATCCCAAAGTTCTATAATAATTCCTTTGTCCCAGCAGTTCAAATAATAATTTCGTTATCCCAGCAGTTCTATAGTAATTTCGTTATCCCAGCAGTTCTATATTAATGTCTTTTTTTCCCGGCAGTTTTATATCAATTTTGTTTTCCCAACAGTGCTATATTATTTCCTTTGTCCCAACAGTGCAATAATTTCTTTATCCCACAGTGCTATACTAATTCCTTTGCCTCAGGTATCCTATATTCAAGTCTTTCCTCCTCAGTGCTATTACCCAAGCAGTGCAATGTTGATCTGTTTAGCCCAGGAGTGCTATATCAGTTCCATTATTTCAGCTATGTTATTTTACCTACCGGCACTTTGCTCATACTTCTGCTTCAGGAGTGCCACATAGATTCCGTTATCTCAGTAGAATTGTGTTAATACCTCTCACACCAGCAGTGTTTCTATCAATTCCTTTATCCAAGTGTACTCTACACATTCCTTTACCCGTATCTTTATCCAAATGTAAGCTATAAATTTCTTCACCCCAGCTGTGCTATATAAATTCCTTTGTCTCAGTCTACTCTATAAATTTCTTCGCCCCCAGCTGTGCTATATAAATTCCTTTATCTCGGTCTACTCTATAAACTTCTTTACCCCAGCTGTGCTATATAAATTCCATTTTCTGTCTGCTCTATAAATTTCTTTACCCCAGCTGTGCTATATAAATTCCATTATCTCAGTCTACTCTATAAACTTCTTTACCCCAGCTGTGCTATGTAAATTCCATTATCTCAGTCTACTCTATAAATTTCTTTACCCCAGCAGTGCTACCTAAATTCCTTTATCCTAGTCTACTCTACAACAAATTTTTTCACACCCCAGCTATCCGATATAAAATTCCTCTACCCCCAGCAGTGCTGTATAAAGTTCTTCACCGCAACAGTCCCAATAGTTTCCTCACCCCAGGGCACTAGTAGTACACGCCCCCCCCCCCCCCCCCCCCCCCCCCCCCCCCAACTCCAACAGTGCTATGATTTTATTACCTTCACAGTTGCAGCCCTTAGTGATGCCCTTTACCCAACACTCATGTCTGCATTCATTTATCCAAGAAAACATTACATGGCTGACGCTCGCATGAGTCGGTCTCTTCAAAGGAATTCAGGATAAAAAGTGTTCAAGCCTACGACACCAAGACAGAAGGATGGGACAGCATGTAAACAACAAACAGACCAGTTAGTCACCACCAGTACAGAGGTCTCAAGTGTAGTATTTGTTTTAATTACGAGGGCAAATTTTGTTACGATCAAGTCTCATGTGTTCCTCTCTCTCTCTCTCTCTCTCTCTCTCTCTCTCTCTCTCTCTCTCTCTCTCTCTCTCTCTCTCTCTCATGACGCACACTCACACACACACACACACACACGCACGCACGCACGCACGCACGCACGCACACACACACACACACACACACACACACACACACACACACACACACACACACACACAGACAGACAGACAGACAGACAGACAGACAGAGAGACAGGGAGAGGACAGGGAAAGAGACAGAGACAGAGAGGCACAGAAAAGTGAGTGGCATGGGTTTTTAAATGGCTACAGATTTTAAATTAAGAGAATGCTTAAAAATCAAACTAGAAAAATTCAGTTTTAAAGCTCTCGTTTGTTGTTTCATTAGGGATTAAAAATCTGTCCCTGTTTTTTATTTCTACAGCCATCTTGTTTGCTTGTTTGTTTTTCTAATTTTTCTTCTGTTTATCGTTAATTCACGTATTTGTTTTTTAAAACTGGAAGTTTTTTTTTCAGGAACACCAAACGTAACAGTTTTTAAGCTTCTTGTTTCCCGTGCTCTCTCTCTCTCTCTCTCTCTCTCTCTCTCTCTCTCTCTCTCTCCTCTCTCTCTCTCTCTGTGTGTGTGTGTGTGTGTGTGTGTGTGTGTGTGTGTGTGTGTGTGACGGTTCGGGCGTGTCGCAGGTCACAACGTCACTATAAACCAAGCTTCCGTGTGTGAACGCACGCACAACATCTTGCACACACGTAAAATCCCATCACCAACTTTCAGAAGAGAAGGCCGGTTTGGCCGTTGGTATGGATGACACGTTACACATAGCATGCGCCTTCCCCAAAGATGGAGAATGGCTGCCTTTATGGCAGGATAGAAAACGGTCACACACACAAAACTCCGCTGCCCGTCTATACAGGCAGTGTCCGCAGGAGTATCAGCCTGCGTACTCAGAAAGAAAGAAAGAAAGAACAACGTCTCCTTTCTGTTTATCCTGTGAGACAGAGAGCGAGACAGAACTTGCACTTTTGTCAGCAGTTTCTGTTGCTGTCATGCCTTCCGCCCCTCTTCCATTCACACTGACTTGTGGTCCTCCTTTTTAGCCAGTCTTCATCTCGTTCATGTTGAAACGAGGACGGAGAAGGCGGCCATGCGACTCGCCACGGTGTCACTGAGGACCATAGCTGACAGTGTCACCGTAGGAATGCTCCTCACGTACATTTCCTGGGGCAGTTTGCTTCTCCGTTGTGGAGAGGTGGAGCAGAACCCCGGACCCAGGTCGGACAATCTCGGGCAAAGCACACTGAACAGCCCAGGGCGTGGAACAGGGGAACGGGCACGGGCAGGCAGAACAGAGGCCTCGGCAGACGAGCAGATGACCGCTTCTTCTCCCCCAGCAACCGACACTGGCAGACTTCGTGGATAGGTTACGTTGCAATCGATGCAAACCATGACCTCGGCAATGCGCTGTTAAACTGAGTGATATGGAGAACAGTATGGAGGAATATAAAGATCAGTTGTCTGGTTGTGTACGAGTGTGAATGATCTGAGGGAGGAGGTGGGACTCTTGCGGAAAACAAACTTCAGATTTGGCAGAGGAAAATTCTAATCTCTTGTTTAAGGTAGAACAGTTAGAACGGAAAATCTACGATTTCGAATGCCGGTCCATAAGCAACAACCTTATTTTCTATGGTGTTAAGAGGGACCAGAATGAGACAAATGAGCAGTCTGAAGGAAAAGTACAGGAAGTTCCCACAGATAGAGTGGAAATGAGTCGAAACGTCAGATCTGACCGTGTCCACAGACTAAGTCCCAAGCCAGATTCCCTAATCATTGTTTGCTGTGTCTCTTATGAGGACAAAGTGTAAATTCTAAAAGAAAAGAGAAAACAGAAAGGCAGCAATATTTTGTTGTTGGGGGAGATTTCTCTTTCCACGTCAGACAGATCCGATGCAAACTCTCCGCATACTTCAGATAAAGGCAAGATCTGAAGGAAAGATGGCGTCTGTGGTTTTTTAACCATGTGGTCATCAAGGGAAATAAACATTTTCAGCGTGACCATGATGGCCTCAAAGTAAACAGGTAGGAAAGTGGCCAGCCAAACCATAGAAACTGTCCGTCACAAAATGTCAGGTATAGAGCTATCCAACCTTCAACAGCACAGCTCCTGCGAAATGGCCTGTCTCTGGTGACAGTGAAACGCCTCAACATGAAATAGGTGAATAGGGCTGAATACAGGCCTAGAGGGGGAGCACGTGATTGTACAGGGTGGCCCAGTGAACAAAACTCACTGTTGGTACACAGGCCATTCTGTGCCTTGACACCACTGTAACAAATTGTGTTTGTGTTCTCTCTAGCTAAGTGCTATTGTATGATACATGACTTAGTTGAAATCAAGCTGGTTTAATCTGTGCTAGTAAATGCTTAGCTTCGTTTTACTTTAGGTAAGAAGATAATGTTCTAGGGATAGTGAGATAGTTGATAATCATCATGACAAATATTAAGGAAGGCCAAAATGTTAAAGAACGAACAACGAACTGGATATCAATACATGAGTATTAACACAAAGTATAGGTTAACATGTATGTTGTGGAAAAGGGAAACATTGATTGTTAGACAACTTCAAGGGGGGACGTTAATCGTAACACCGACCACTGTTCATGAGTAATAGATTAAGAGGTTATGATTTTAGTAATTGTTATGAAATAGATCTGTGTTCGAATGGAAGGAAGAGAACTAACACACTAACAAGGCAAGATTGCAATTTCCTTGAGTAGGGAAAAGATTTCCAACTGGAGCATCCGAAACTTACTGTATGTTACTTATGCCACTTGGAATGTCAAATGAAAATATTCGAGTAGGGCAAGCTTTCTAGTTGGAAGATCTGTAAAACTATGTGTTACTTCGTTCAGTTTGGATGTAGAATGTGAAAAGATTTCTTTTTGAACCATTTCTGGAAAAGTGTATGTTTCTTTGTAATATGTTTCTTGATGTTTAATTGGAAAGGATGTGTTCCTTATGATTCAGATAAAGGGATTTTGTGCCTTCACACCACCGGAACCAATTGTGTTTGTGTTCTCTCTCTCTCTAGGGAGTACTACAAACACAGTTCGGCATGCGATAGCAGCCGCGCTACAATTACAGAACGAAAGCACGTGCGGACACAGGAAAAAAAAAAAGCACGACTACGTGTGCGGATGTTGATCATAAAAACTTTTTCGTGCTTTCTCTAGAATGTGAACGGCTTGTTTTTTCAAACTTCCTAATCCTGATTTCCTTTCATCTGTCTCTAAATTCAATTTTGTCTGTTTAATTGAAACATCAGTGAAGAATGTCAAAAAAAAAAGCTGATGCGTTTTAGGATGCACTGTATTTTTTTGCAAGTCAGACGTGAAATTCTCAAAGAAAGGCCAGCCGATCAGGAGTGATTTGTTCAAGAAAGGAAGAATGTTGTCCCTCCGTCAAAACAATTCAAACTTGTCCCCACAATGTTTGGATTGGACAAAGACATTTTCTAATTTTGTTTGTATGTTCCGCCTGAGGGTTCACCTTTTTATGCATGTTTTGATGTCGATAATGGACATTCTTTGCGCGTGCGTGCGTGTGTGTGTGTGTGTGTGTGTGTGTGTGTGTGTGTGTCTCTCTCTCTCTCTCTCTCTCTCTCTCTCTCTCTCTCTCTCTCTCTCTCTCTCTCTCTAAGGGTGTGTGTGTGTGTGTGTGTGTGTGTGTGTGTGTGTGCGTGTGTGTGTGTGTGTGCGCGCGCGCGTTTTCCTCTCTGTCTTCTTTCTGTCTCCTATTCTCCGTCTCCCTTTCTGTTTCTGTCTCTGTTTGTCTGTCTCTCTCTATCAATCTATCTCTCTCACACACATACTCTCTCTCTCTCTCTCTCTCTCTCTCTCTCTCTCTCTCTCTCTCTCTCTCCTGCACGCGCGACAGAAAAAAAAGAAAGGGAGAGAGAGAGAAAGGGAGAGACTGACAGACAGACAGATAGACACAGAAACAGAAACAGAAGAGAGAGACAGAAACTAAGAGACAGAAATAGAGACAGACAGAAAGACAGGTACAGGGGGCGCGAAAGGGAAGGGAGTGGGTATGGGGTTAGGGGAAAAGGGGGAATAGAGCAAAAGCAGGGTACAGGTGTGTTGTCCACAGACAGGTGAAGTTTGCTGCCAGACATAATCAGGACACAGGTGTGTTGTCCACTGACAGGTGAAGTTTGCTGCCAGACATAATCAGGACACAGGTGTGTTGTCCACAGACAGGCGACGTTTGCTGCCAGACATAATCGGGGCATAGGTGTGTTGTCCACAGACAGGCGAAGTTGGCTGCCAGACATAATCAGGACGCAGGTGTGTTGTCCACAGGCAAGGGAAGTTTGCTGCCAGACATAATCAGGGCACAGATGTGTTGTCCACAGACAGGCGAAGTTTGCTGCCAGACATAATCAGGGCACAGGTGTGTTGTCCATAGACAGGCGAAGTTTTGCTGCCAGACACAATCAGGGCACAGGTGTGTTGTCCACAGACAGGTGAAGTTTGCTGCCAGACATAATCAGGGCACAGGTGTGTTGTCCACAGACAGGTGAAGTTTGCTGCCAGACACATAATCAGGGCACAGGTGTGTTGTCCACAGACAGGCGAAGTTTCTGCCAGACATAATCGGGACACAGGTGAGTTGTCCACAGACAGGTGAGTTTGCTGCCAGACATAATCAGGGTACAGGTGTGTTGTCCACAGACAGGTGAAGTTTCTGCCAGACATAATCAGGGCACAGGTGTGTTGTCCACAGACAGGTGAAGTTTGCTGCCAGACATTATCAGGGCCATCAACGGGCGACACAACCACAGCACCCGGGACTTTCGGACTTCCGGTCCCCCCGGAAGCAGGGCGATCTGGTAAAGTATTATGTGCACACAATAGGTGTCACGTGTTGTCAGTTGACGTCACTATGACGACACCATTATAGAGAATGATGGGATCCGATCATTTCAAAGGCATAATATCTTCCACGTTCACGTGTTAGCAGAACGTAAAACAGTGTTGTTTTTGTTGTAGTTGTTGGTGGTGACCACCATGAGCATTTTTTGGAGTTCCTTGTCCACAGAGTGAAAGTGCAGGACGTCTTTCTAAACCTGTGAGAAGATGACATCAAGATGCCCTGAACCAGGAACAAATGAGGGAAAATAAGTTAAAAGAAAGATATGGCGAGACAAAACCGGGAAAGATGTTGACTGAAAGGACGGGGGAAGAGGAGAAAAAGGGAAAGATGATGGCAAAAAGAGCTAGAGAGAGAGAGAGAGAGAGAGAGAGAGAGAGAGAGAGAGAGAGCAGTCGGACATTAAAGAGCTCCGAAGCTTATAGTCTTTATTGACAGTTACCGTGACTGTACAATCCGATACTTTAACTTGTACTTCAGTCAGTCACCATGCCATCAGGACCACTAGTATTTAGGGCCAGATGTGGATCCTTCGTCCCCGTCTTCATCAATTTCATGGCGAAGCGAGCCAGGAGAGAGAGAGAGAGAGAGAGAGAGAGAGAGAGAGAGAGAGAGAGAGAGAGACTCATATACATACACATACGCGAACATACACATACACAGATACACGAGAGAGAGAGAGAGAGAGACACAGAGAGAGAGAGAGAGAGAGAGAGAGAGAGAAGGGATTTGATGGTGACAGATGTGAAATTGATGGAACTGTGAAAAAAAAAAAATCAAACTGAATTAATTCAGTCTTACGTTTTCATTCTTTGCTTCATTAGAAAATTGACCTCTGTCACTGTTGATTTTCACAGACATTTTTTTTTTTTTTGTTTTCTGTTCTGATGTTGTTTTGTTTTTATGCTTTTGTTTCCTAAAATCGGACTCTTCTAAGAAACGCCAAGTACAGAACTTTTTCAACTGCTTATTTCCACTTTTCTCTCTCTCTCTCTCTCTCTCTCTCTCTCTCTCTCTCTCTCTCTCTCTCTCCTCTCTCTCTCTCTCTCTCTCTCTCGCGTGAGAGGACATAAGGAAATGTTACGAATTAATTTTGTTTTTGTTAACCTTTGATTTGATACACTAGGAATGAATGAGTACTATTTGTTTGCAGGGAAAGGAAGAGGGAAGTGTTATGTGTTCTGTTACCCCCTCCTCCCTTGTCAAAAAGACCTCGTTGGTAATGACAATAAAATATCAAAGTGTCAAAGTCTCTCTCTCTCTCTCTCTCTCTCTCTCTCTCTCTCTCTCTCTCTCTCTCTCTCCCTTTCTCTCACACACAGACACAGACACACACACACACACACACACACACACCACACACACACACACACACACACACACACACACACACACACTAACAGAGAGAGGTGGAAGGGGGGATGGCGAGCGCTTCTGATAATTAAAGAGAATTTCAATCATGGGTGATTATGGAGCAAAGACTATGGTATGGGACCATGGGTGTGTGGCGTCGGGGAGTACGGAGCAGGGTAGTTGGAACAGGCGTTCTACCGATACTGGGGGCTGTCGATTTGGCACCAACTCTCAGACTGATAGTGAAACGTTGCAGACACCCGACTGTCACACCAACAACAACAACACAGATGAAATAGTTCTGGATGGTGGATGTATAGAGAAGAACCTTCAAACAATGCCAGCAACTCCTTTCCACCTTCACTCTCAGAGCTCCAGGAACTGGCACTGTCGCCGTGATGCAGAAGCTGGCGTCGCAGAGTGGGCGGTGGCGACATTCTTCTCTCTCCTCCTCCTCCTCCTGCTCCTGTTCCTGGGTCATCATAACAAGTGTCCAGTTCTGTCGCCCTCTATGTCCTGCTTTCGTGGTGACCTGAGTGTTGAAGTCCTCTCCCCGTCCACGTCCATCCGTGGTCAGTCCATGTCCAGGACGTGGGCAAGGGCAGGGTCATGGGGACTGTCGCTGGATGGACGTGGTGTCGCCCCCCCCCCCCCCCTCCGGAGAGGGGACACTCACTCACGTCTGGCTCCGCCACTAAACATTGTCTTTCCTAGTTGCAAAGTGAAACGACTGCAGGCGGAAAAATCTAAACAAATCTTAAATAAATGTCAGCGAACCGCCCAGAGAAACGTGGACAAACGAGTCACAAGACAAACCACAACGCGTTTCAACCTCTTAGGTCTTCTTCAGGTGCAACAAACATGAAACAAATAACGAAAATGCACTTAGCTTTGATCGCTTCTGTGTTCAGCGCAAGAAGAAAGAAGGCGTTGAATCAAAGCTAAGTGCATTTTCGTTATTTGTTTCATGTTTGTTGCACCTGAAGAAGACCTAAGAGGTTGAAACGCGTTGTGGTTTGTCTTGTGACTCGTTTGTCCACGTTTCTCTGGGCGGTTCGCTGACATTTATTTAAGAATTGTCTTTCCTGTCAGTAGAGGGATTATCACATGGTGCCCTGCGTATACTGAATCGGCCCAAGCACCACCAAACGCAGGCGAAGTGCCGCGGTAGCAGTGCAGTGTCTCCTCCGGTGGGTCGCTAATAACGAATTCATGTTGGCTGCTTTCTACGGCTCTCTGCTGATGCCTGGGATACGACAGGACATCTCTGGGTCTGGTAGCAGGTTCACCACTGGTGGGAAGAGTGGAAGGACGAGGGGGGAGGGGGGGGGGGGACAGGGGACACGTAAGGTGAGGTAGGAAAGGGATAAGAAAAAGAAAATGAGGACATTGTTCCATCTCTAACTTATTTGTTACGTGGCCCCCGTGGTTAGCTGGGCTATAAACAAAAAGGTGTAACATGACTGATATACGCATCTGTACTTAACAACACCTTGAAGGAATGGAGTTCACAAGGATACAAGTTTTATCAATGCAATCCTGGAACTGGCCAGGAGACAGTCTACTGCTCTGAAACAGGCGTGTCCTTGTCATTGTGATCAAACGGAGTTTACAGTGAGGTCTCCTTTGTTTCTTTGTTCTCTTTTCACTTTGGGTAGGTTTGTCTTAACAACAAAATTTTCAGCTGTCAAGAAAGTTTCCCAGACTCTGTGCGACATAACAATCATATCAACTCAGTTGTCTGAGTAAAGGAAATTTACATTCTTTCTTTTAGTGTGAGCTGTATGGTTGTGTGGTGGCTGGAGAGGTTCGTTTTGAACATGCCATCACAAAATGATGACCGAACGAACACGTAGAATTTGTATAACTATTGTTTTTTTTTTTGGTGAATGAAGCCTGGTTGCGAAAGACAAAGTGCAGATAACGCTGATGTTGCATGTTTGTGGACTTGTAGGTCTAGGGTTTGATTTCCCATCAGAGATATGCTATTTGCGGGAATTTTTGCTCCGGGGCAGTTCCCATCCAGTCTTAACCGTACAACGGGCTGATATAAGAAGACTGGTGCCAGACAGTCAAGTTACATCCGTTCAATGCACGCGTGTCTGAGGGTGTTGATCAAATTTCCCCCAACCAACCCCGCAGGTGTCTGTATCTCCTGAGCCTGGTCGACACCGAGGCGTATGACATGCAGTGGACAAAACAGCTTTGTCATGTAGTCTCACGACAGAACAAAACTCCATAGCATCAACTTCAGACTTCGTTCTCATCCATCGTCGTAATGGCATTCTGTGGATGCTTCCGTCCTGCTCTCGTGGTGATCTTGTTTCGTATATCTTGCCAGGTCTCAGTCCTTTACAGGCTCATGTCAAGGTCGTCTGTCCCGGCTGGTTGATGGGGACTGTCGTTACATGAACGTGGTGACACCCTCCGAAGAGGAACGCTCACTCCAGCGCAAAGAGTAAGGATACGGGGATAGTAAGAGACATGTGGTTTGGTATAGGAATTGGAATTGGGGGGGGGGGGGGGGGGATTGGGTTGGGAGGATTGACACAGATGAGACAGCAAAAAAAATATGAATATAGCTATTTTTGTACGGTTTGTATGTGATTTTTTTTTCTTGAAGAAGTCCCAAGAGGTCGAAATGCATCGTGTCTTGTCCTGTGCTTTGTTTTGTCAATGTCCTTGGCGGCAACTAACCCCCACTCTTTCTAAATTTTATTTTTGTGCGATCGAAAAAAAAAAATCTTCAAATTTTGTCCGAAACACTTCAACCCCGCTGTGACCAGATTAGGCGAAGAGCGACGTTAATGGATGATCTTATGGAGAAACAAAGGCACGTCAAAGGACGAGCGGTTAACACGCTGAAATATCTGATGATTAATGGTTTAAGCCCCAACTCCATTTGGTGATTAAGATGAAGAAGGAAATCTACCTTTAGTTGCCTGGGTCAACAGAATGAGCAGGTGTACATGTGCCTGGATATCTTTGTCAGATCCATTCAGGTCAGGTCACCACATTTCATATTCAGGTTCTGGCCCTAACGGTGCGACCCACAAAATCGCTAAAGCTGGAGGAATCTAATGAACAGTTGAGCGAGACAGAGAGAGAGAGAGAGAGAGAGAGAGAGAGAGAGAGAGAGAAAGAAATCATATTTGTGTTAAACAAAGCTCAAATAAGTACATTGTACATGTTTGCGTGAGGGAAAATATACCATAACGACAACAACAACAATGAAAGTCGGTAAAATAACTAACACAACGGGAGACATTCACTGTATCCAGTGTCTGTGACCAATGTTACATTTCCAGGTTCAGTTTCAATTTCAGTTTCATCAAGGTGGGGTCACTGCGTGCGGACCAGTCCAGATACGCTACACCACATCCACGAAATTTTGAGGCCACACATGTACAGATTCATTGAAAAGGAAGGAGATTAAATCCGATGGATGCGCTGCTAAAAGCGCATGTTGTGTATTACAGAAGCGCAGAAAGAAAGAAAGAAACGCTCTACTCTCCTACCCTCCTTCTTTTCCACCACCACCCCGCCCCCTTAATCATCCTTCCCTCTTCCGTTTTGTTGTTGCGCACACACACGCAGCCCCAACACACGTATACACACATGCGCGTGAACACCCCATTAAACACGAAGGCATACATATTGCAAGGATTTCCGTGCAACTTTGTGTTCCCTCAGTTACACAGAACCATGTGCAGCCCGTTTTTGGTCTAATAAATATGGACTGGAGTTAAATGAAAATGTATGGAAGATACCCCGTTTTGTGCACAAAAGAAACCAGACTGAGAGTTTTACAATGGAAAATTTTACAAAATATATACCCGACTAACATAATGCTATGCAAAATGAAAGTCAGGGATACTCGAAATTGTTCATATTGCAATGATGAAATTGATTACATTGAAACATTTCTTTTTTCACTGTCGTAAGTTAATTCGTTTTGGAAAATTTGTCAGTCAATACATATTAGCTGTATACAACACAAGAATTGTGTTTTCTGAAGAAACTGTGCTCTTTGGAATTCTTAGACAAGAAAATATTGACAGACATATACTACCTGAAAATAAACCATGTTGTGATTATTGCAAAGATGTGTATAAGTATTTATAAAAAAAAAAACGGAATCTAGGCTGCCAATTTCAGTCATATTCGAAAATCAGTTGCAACTAAGGAAAATATATACCATATACACGCACGGCACACATTACACACACAGTCTTTGCGACGTTTTCTTTCATGAAGAAAGTGATCCCAAGGTAAATATCCCTTTTCGTTCTCCACTCCTCTGTACTTTCTTGCACTCTTTCTGTTTTCGCATGTGTAAGATTGTTGCACGTGTGGGAATGTGGCAAAATGAGGGGGATCATGCATATTTTCCTTTTCACTATAAGATTGGCTTCATCGAGGAAGGAGAACGAACTGGTGAGACGAGAAGTAACAAACCATAAATCCCTAAATTCATCATTTAAAAGGACGCCGTCTCTGTTCGTCTGTCCACCTGTCTGTCTGCCTAACGGTCTGTCTGTCTGTCTCTGTCTCTCTTTTTTTTTTTTTTTCTCTTCCTTCTCTCTCTCTCTCTCTCTCTCTCTCCTCTCTCTCTCTCTCTCTCTCTCTTTGGGGGTGGGGGTGAGGGTGGATGGATGTGGGGGGAGGGGACGGGGGTGGGGACGGGGATGGGAGGTGAATGGGTGCTGGGGTGGGTGTGATGGTGGTGGTGGTGGTGTGGTGTGAGTGAAGAAAGAGCGCTTATGCGCTTGGGCAGGGGGAAGGAGAGGGGGACAGGCAATAGGACCAACGATATATCCTTGCAGGCCTGTGTATAGACAGAATTGGTTGCTTACGCATAGTTTTTGCTTTGGTATCGGTCGCCTATTAAAACCTAATACCATTACCATTTTAGCATATTTGAGAGAGAGGATGGAGTGGAGAGGGGAGGGAGGGGGGGAGCGAGAGTGTGTGTGCGGTGTGTGTGGGAGGGTGTATGTGTAAAACAAAATGAAAAACTATATTAATTATGTCCATTGTTTTTCATCTATGTTGGTTCCGTTTCTCGTATAATGCAACATATTACCAGACCGTGAGTGTGCCAGTACACCACACATTAGTACTTTAACAAACCCAGACACTTTGTATCAATTGCCCAAACACTCAAATCAGCAAAAATATGTCCATTTGTAAGAGAACATACAGACTATGCATGGTGAGGTAAGAGACTGGTTGGGGAAGAAAGAAGAAGAAGAAAAAAAAAAGGAAAAAAAAAAAAAAAAGTAGTGGAAATTGTTTTTTTTGTTTTTTTCCGCTTTTTGTTTTTTTTTGGCAGATGATGAAGAGGACAGTGTGAAGCACCAAAAAATGAAGAGGTGGATTTTGGCCTTAGGGGAAAAAAAAAAAAAAAAAAAAAAAAAAAAAATTACCACCTTAGGTGCTCCATTGCTCCGAGAACTGATGCCACAAAAAAAAAAAAAAAAAAAAAAAAAAAAAAACGCGCACGCCCATACAAGCTGTACGGACAAGTGTTTTAGAGTTGCGATATTGAGATTCGCATCCCCATTGGTAAGTACCTGAATGTGTCATTGTTGCATAGTTAGATGGATCACAGCTGCTCCCGTGGAGTGTCATTCACCTGAACTTATCAAACCATGTGCCTGAGATTATTTCGCAGAGCAATGGTACGGTAGACGCGGTTTGCACCAATCGCGCTCGACCTATTGTATATTGTAATCATACTCAGAGAAAGAAAAAATCCTGTCGCACCCTTTCCTCTACGAGAGTTTTTTTGTTTCCATAAAAAAGATCATGTGACAGCTGTCTTCTTGAAATCTGATGGCATGTATGTTTCTTGTCATGTAAGAGCGTTATTGTAATACTTTGCATCCGAAAATGTCTAGACATAACAGAAAGAAAAGATAATTATTGGGGAGGAGAGAGGGACACAGGAGATGTTTCCAGCTTTGGTCTCTATGTAAACTCTACTAAGTCATTGTTAGACAGTGAGGCGACTGCAGGCGGACTTGAAACAAATTTTAGGAATACATTTTAATGAGGACCGCCCAAAACAAGGGCAGACAAGTCACGAGATACGTTACGGCCTCTGAGTCTTCTTCAGACAAGATAAACACCGTTCAGGACAACGAGGACGAAAAACGAGCGAGCGATTTTCTTCTCACATTCTCCCAAAAGATGGGGAACGGCGATTATGAGAAGATAAGTGATTACGCCCAATATGAGAAGATAAGTGATAAGCTCGTTCTTCGATTTTATTGTCCTGAATGTTGTTTATCTTGCCTGAAGAGGACCTAAGAGGTCGTACGTTAACGTCGTGTTTTGTCTTGTAATTTGTTTGTCCTTTTTTTTTTTCGCGGACTCACCAAGAAATTATTCTTAAAACGGTGTGAGAGAGTTGATGTGGGAGAGGGTACATAAGTTTCTGTCTTTCTCTGTTACGGATCGTCTTCAGACTGTTTGTATGAAGTATCACTGGCGTCTGGTCCTCTGTTACTATGGCAGAAAGCTGAAACTGAACTGATTCAAAACTCGGATAACGGATGTTTTCGACTTTTTCCTCCTGATTAACAAAATTTGCCAATATCCACCATAGCACCATAAATTCAGTTTCAGAGTGAATGTTGGTAAGTCCGCAAAACAACAGGGACAAACCAATTACAAAAAATACATTTCAACGCCCATTTTGCGCCGAAAATGAGAAGATAAATGATTGCTCGTTCTTCGTTTTCACTGTACTGAATATTGTTTATCTTGCCCGAAGAAGACCTAAGAGGTCAAAACCCGTCGTGTTTTGTCTTGTAGTTTGTTGTCCCTGTTTGTACGGCGGACTCACTAACAGTTCTTTGTACCACCATGGATTTAGAGAATCTGTTGACCGAAAAGAAGCTGAATGAATACATAAAGCCTTTTCCATTAAACCATTACTTTCTCTTGCGGAGCTAAACGTGCATACTGGCCACGGTTTGACATTGGCGATGTGTTCGTCGTGTTTTCGTCATGGTTGTGAACTGCTGCCGGTTGATGTCCGGCAGAGAGCACTTGCTATATTTGCTTACGTCACGATTGCAGCCATGTGTCCTCTTCTCTACTCTGTACTCCCCAGAACATTCTGGAACTCACTCCTTGACTGGGCGGTAAACGAGACGGGTTCTAGGTTTAACTATTTACCATTGCCTGCTGTTAGAAAGACAGAGGTCCGTGGGCCTGCTGAATCGGTTCTGAAGCAGCGACCCGAATGTACAGATCGAAGAGCGGTAAACTTAGGAAGGAAGGTTCAATGGATTGCTGTCAGATACACGTGGATCAGTTGCATGTTGTGTTTGCTCATCCGCTC